>CAUYQU010051192.1:0-66649 GCA_963574635.1 Cheracebus regulus
CTCTCTTTTTCTAAAATCTCTTCCTCTTTCTTTCTCTTTCATTTTTTCTTTCTTTTGCTGTTTCTTTCTTTCTCCTTTTCTCTCTTTTTCTAAAATCTCTTCCTCTTCCTTTCTCTCTTTCATTCTTTTTATAAAAAAAATAAATAAATAAAAAATAAATAAATAAATAAAAATAAAAAAGAAGGAGAGAGCACTAGAGAGAATTCACAAGGGCAAAATTTAGTTATTCAAAAAGATTTTTTACATGATGCATTCTTTGTCAAGACTGTTTAAACAATAGATAGGTACATACATAAAAATTACCAATAATATCAGGAATAAGGATATCACTATAGATTTTGAGGACATTAAGAGGATAGTAAGGAATACTGGCTGGGCATAGTGGCTTACACCTGTAATCCCAGCACTTTGGAAAGCCAAGGCAGGTAGATCACTGGAGGCCAGGAGTTCAAGACCAGCCTGGCCAACATGACAAAACCTTGTCACTACTAAAAATGCAAAAATAGCCAGGCATGGTGGCACACACCTGTGATCTCAGCTACTCAGGAGGCTGAGGCACAAGAATCACTTGAACTCGGGAGGCAGAGGTTGCAGTAAGCCAAGACCGCACTCACCACACTCCAGCCTGGGCAACAGAGCAAGACTCTGTCTCAAAAAATAAAAGGAATACTATGAACAACTTTATGCCAGTAGATCCTCCAATTTAGATGAAATTGATGCATTCCTTAAAAAGCAAAACTAACGTAAGAAGAAATGAAAATTAGGATTATTCGTATAACTATTAGAGAAATTGAATTTGAGGCTGGGCATGGTGGCTCACACCTGTAATCCAAGCACTTTGGAGGCCAAGGCAGGCGGATCACCTGAGGTCAGGAGTTCAAGACCAGCCTGACCAACATGGTGAAACCCCGTCTTAAAAAAAAATTGAATTTGTAATTATAAAGCTTCACACAAAGGAAACTTCTAACTTTACTGGTAATGCTTACCAAACACATTAAGGGAAAAATTATGCAAATATTACACAGTATTTTTCAGGAAACAGATAACATATTCCAATTCCTCTGATGAGGCCACCGTTACCTTGATACAAAAACCAACATGGACATTAAAAACAAGATAACTAGGCTGGGCTTGGTGGCTCACACCTGTAATCCCAGCACTTTGGGAGGCCGAGGTGGGTGGATCACGAGGTCAGGAGATCGAGACCATCCTGGCCAACATGGTGAAACCCTCTCTCTATTAAAAAAAACAGCAAGATAACTATAGTCCTATATCACTCAGAGATGCCAAAAATCCTCAATAAAAGATTAGGAAATTCAATTCAAGTGCATTAAATTGATTTTCAACAAGAGCATCAAGACAATTCAATGCAAAAATAAACATCTTTTCAGCCAGGCATGATGGTTCACACCTAATCCCAGCAGTTTGGGAGGCTGAAGCAGTTGGAATGCCTGAGCTCAGGAGTTCCAGACCAACTTGGGCAACATGGTGATACACATCTCTATCAAAAATACAAAAAACTAGCTTGGCATGGTGGTGTGCGCCTGTAGTTCCAGCTGCTCAGGAGGCTGAGGGGGGAGGACAGCTTGAGCCTGGGAAGTGGAGTTTGCAGTGAGCCAAGATCAGGCCACTGCACTCCAACCTGGGTGACAGGTGAGACCCTGTCTCAAAAAAAAAAAAAAAAAGGCCAGGCATGGTGACTCACGCCTGTAATCCTAGCACTTTGGAAGGCAGAGCTAGATGGATCACCTGAGGTCAAGAGTTCAAGACCAGCTTGGCTAACATGCTGAAACCTCCTCTATACTAAAAATACAAAAACTAGCCAGGCATGGTGGTGGGTGCCTGTAATCCCAGCTACTCGGGAGGCTGAGGCAAGAGAATTGCTTGGACCCAGGAGGCAGAGGTTGCAGTGAGCCAAGATTGTGCCACTGCACTCCAGCCTGGGCAACAAAGCAAAAACACCATCTCAAAAAAAAAAAAAAAAAAAAAAAGAGAAACATCTTTTCAACAAATAATACTAGAATAATTGAATATCTCAACCTGTATCTCATTCCATACACAAAAATTGCTTCAAGATGGAGCATAGAACTAAACATATAAGCTAAAAATATAAAGCTCATAGGAGAACATCTTAACAAACTTGGTGTGGGCAGAGCTTTTGTAGACAGGACACAAAATATACAATTTTAAAGGAAAAAAATAAATTAGCCTTCAACAGTAAAAACTTCTGTTTGCCAAAAGACATCATTTAAAACTTGAAGGGGCAAGTCATAGACTGTGATGGAATATTCAACATATCATGCACAGGTGCGTGCATACACACACACACACACACACACACACACACACACACACATATTTGTCAAAGAACTTGTATCCAGAATATATAAACAACTCCTACAACCTCATGATAAAAAGTACAACAACCTAATTTTTAAATTATGCAAAAAACTTTCAGAGACAAAGAAGTATATCAAAATGGCCATTTAATCAAATCTATGAAAACATGTTCTACATCACTAATTGTCAGGGAAATACAAATTAAAACCCCAATGAGCTATCCCTTCACATCTGTTAAAATGGCTATTATAAAAAAGATGGATGATAACAATTGTTAGCATGGATATGGAGGAAAGGGAAGTCCTGTACACTGTTGATGGAAGTGTGAGTTAGTGCAGCCATTATGAGAAACAGTATGGAAGGTCCTCAAAAAATTAAAGATAGAAGGTACCATATGATCCAGCAATTCCACTACTAGGTAATATATCTAAAGGAAAGGAAATCAGCATGTTGAAGAGATATTCACTTCCATGTTCACTGCAGCATTATTTACAATAGCCAAGATATGGAATCAACCTGTATCCATCAGTGAATGGTTGGATAAAGAATATGTGGTATATATACACTGTGGAATCCTATTCAGCCTTTATAAAGAAGGAAATTCTGTCTTTTATAACAACATGAATGAACCTGGAGGACACTAAGTAAAATAAGCCAGGCACAGAAAGACAAATACTGCATGATCTCACTTATATGTGGAATCTTTAAAAAAATCAAACTCATGGAAGCAGAGAATAGAATAGTGGTTACCAGAGAGTAGCTGGAGAGGGTGGTGCAGGAGGAGGAGAGGGAAAGGGGGAAGAGGATTGGGAAAATATTGGTCAAAGGACACAAAATTTTATTTAGGCAAGAGGAATAAGTTCAAGAAATCTATTATATATAATGTGGTAACTATAGTTAACAGTGAATTGTATACTTGAAATTGCCAAAAGAGTAGCTGTTAAATGTTCTCCTCACAAAAAAATGATGAGTATGTGAGGTAATGCATATTTTAATTAGCTTAATTTAACTATTCCACATGTATACATATTTAAACATATTATGTTACACACAATAAATATATAATTTTTGTCTATTAAAAAAATTTTTAAAGAAATAGCCATCTAGTACATTAAAGGGTCCATTATTATTAGTCATGGCAAAATACAAATTCAAATAGCAGTTCGATGCTTCCTCACCCTCACAAGAATGCCTGAAATTAAAAGACTGGCAAGCATATGAAGCAAGTGGAATTCTCATAGTATGTTACTACCGGGAGTAGAAGATAGTTGAAGGACTTTGGAGCCTTTTTTCAGTTTCTTCAAAAGTTAGATCTATGACCTAAAAATTTTATCCTGAAGCATTTACCTAAGAGACATGAAAAAATATGTCCAAATAAAGGCTTATCTAGTACCCTTATTCATAATAGCCCAAAAAATGGAAGAGAGGACCCAAAACATCTATCAGGAGAATGAAAGAATATAACATGTGGTACTTCCAAACAATGGGATAGCAATGCATGACTCTTATATTGAGCAAAAAAAACCCGACACAAAATACATTCTTGACACATGAGATCCAAAAATAGGCAAATGTAATCTATGGTGATAAAGGTCAGAATATCCTTTCCTCTGCTGGAAGCAAGGATTGACTAGAGGGGGCACAATGGTACTTTATAGGGTGATGAAAATGTTCTAGGCCAGGCACAGTGGCTCACATCCATAATCCCAGCACTTTGGGAGGCTCAGGTAAGCAGACCACTTGGCCCCAGGAGTTTGAGACCAGCCTGGGCAGCATGGCAAAACAGAAAATACAAAAATTAACCAGGTGTGGTGGTGGGTGCCTATAATCCCAGCTACTTGGGAGGCTGAGGTGGGAAGATCACCTGAGCCCAGGAGGTTAAGGCTGATCATGCCATTGCACACCAACCTGGGTGACAGAGTGAGAACCTGTCTCAACAACAACAGAACAGTGGAGGTTTCCAGTGACAGTAAAATGTGATACAGCAACAGATTGAATTCAGAAGCAGATATGAAAATCCACCTGAGTTTTAGTAAGCCAGACATTACAGAGATTTGCAAAACTGTAAAGTAGTCTTACTCTTCTCACTAATGTTTATTTTGGAAAATAGTTATTTTTCATAAGAATAATATTTATATTAACATGTAATGGGTTTATTATAATTTTAAATAACTTAATAACTACTTTAAAATCTGCTTAAATTTTTTTCAAGATGAGGTATTGCTATATTGCCCAGGCTGGCCTTGAGCTCCTGGGCTCAAGCAATCCTCCTGCCTCAGCCTCCTAAGCAGCTGGAACTAGAGGCATGCCACCATACCAGCTATTTTTTTTTTTTTAGTGGAGACGAAATCTCTCTGTGTTGCCCAGACTGGTCTCAAACTCCTGAGCTCAAGCTATCTTCCCACCTTGGCTTTCCAAAATGCTGGGATTGCAGGTGTAAGCCACGGTACCCAGCCTAGCGCAGGCAAAATTCATCTATGGTGATATAAGTATAAATAGTGATGGCCCCTGAGTTGCAGTCAGCAGAGAGGCATTAACTCAACAGAGGTACTAGGGAACTGGCTGAAATGTTGGATGTGTTCCTTAATTGATTTAGATGTGCTTGTGGATGTACACATTCGTCAAAGCACATCAAGCTGTACTCATAAAATCAGTGCATTTTGATTTGTAAATTATCTTGCCATTTTAAAAAGTTGTCCTCATAATATTTATTTTATGAAATGAAATGGGACAGCCTGGGGATAATAGTCTTGTTTGGAGCATTGTGAAGTTTTAAACTGCCTCACAAGAATCTTTTAAAAAGAAAACATGCAATCAGAGTTGAATGCTCATGTCTACATTGAATCTTCATACAGTCGAAGCTGATATCCTTTCATGGGTTGTATATGCTTTCTTCTTTAAGAAAACCAGACTTTTCTGTTACATTAATATGTCAGGATTCTACTCATTGCTTGTCTCTAGAAAATAATTGCCTCTTGATTCTTTCTGGCCTTTTTTCTCTTTAGGCCAACAGAACTTTTCAGGAGTTGTAATGCACAGTCAGATCAAGGAGCCATGAATGACATGAAGTTGTGGGAGAAAGGAAGCATAAAGATGCCATTTATCAATATACCTGTTCTCGATATTAAAAAGTGCCACCCAGAAATGTGGAAAGCAATAGCTTGTTCACTGCAGATTAAACCTTGTCATAGTAAATCCCGGGGAAGTATTATTTGCAAGTAAGTGTCTTTTATCCTAATGATTCTACCATTTTGGTTCAGACCCTCCATAATCTCTAGCCAGAGCCTCTCCATAGAATTTTCTGCCTCACCACTTAGTTTGCCTGTCACCCCCATATGTCAAATGCTTTCCCACTTTTTCCTCCTCTAGTTGAAATACTGCTCCCCTCATCACCCACCCACTGCCTGTGTCTCCTCTGAAATACCAGACATTTCTATGTAGTCTTCCCAGATTTCTCCAGCTGAAAGTAATTTATCCTTACTACAGATTCCTACAGACTTTATTTGTACTTCTCTTATGGCACTTAGTTCATGAAACATTTATTAAATACCTCTGATGCACAATTCTATTTTTATATTTTAATTTGTGTACTTGTCTTATATTCTGTTAGACTTTGCTCTTCTTACGGAGCTTATTTGGCCAGGCATGGTGGCTCACACCTATAATCACAGCACTTTGGGAGGCCAAGGCAGGTGGATCACTTGAGGTCAGGAGTTCAAGACTAGCCTGGCCAACATGGTGAAACCCCATCTCTACTGAAAATACAAATATTAGCTGGGTGTGTTGGTGGGCACCGAAATCCCACTTACTAGGGAGGCTGAGGCAGGAGAATTGCTGGAGCCCAGGATCGTGCCACTGCACTCTAGCCTAGATGACAAAGCAAGACTCCATCTCAAAAAAAAAAAAAAAAAAAGCTTCTTCTTTGTGCCATTTTTTGTGTATCCTCTTTCTTCTTTTGCTCCTCTTCAGGTATTAGCATAATCCTGACACACAGAGGTATCCCCTAAGTGCTTGCTAAGTAAACGAGTTAGTGAATGTAGTCATTAAGGCCTGTTTCTAGTAAGCTTTTTTTTTTTTTGAAAAGAAGTCTCGCTCTGTCTCCAGGTTGGAATGCAGTGGTGTGATCTCGGCTCACTGCAACCTCCTACTCCCGGCTTCAAGTGATTCTCCTGCCTCAGCCTCCCAAGTAGCTGGGACTACAGGCGTGTGCCACCACACCCAGCTATTTTTTTTTTTTTTTTTTTTTTTTGTACTTTTAGTAGAGACAGGGTTTCACCATGTTAGCCGGAATGATCTTGATTGCCTGACCTCATGATCCACCCACCTCAGCCTCCTAAAGTGCTGGCATTACAGGCATGAGCCACTGAGCCTGGCCTCTAGTAAACAATTTTGAATGGTTTGCTTAGGAAATCTAGGATCAAGTAAAGATAGGAGCTGCTATAATGGGTGAAACCAAAAGCATTTAACACATAGTAATCTTCCCATTGTTCTTCACACATCTTTTTTTCCAAAAGTTTTCTAAAACCAAGTTAATATCTAGCCCCAAAGTGGCTCAGTGCTGCTGGGTACCTTATTAATTTCAATCTTAAACAGAGTCCAGTCTGACGGCTTGGGGATAACCTGATTATCTGACATGGCTTGAGGATAAACTGATAGGGGAAATACTGAGCTATTAACAATTAGGTGACAAGCATCAGGCAACAAGAGGGGAATATGTAGACTCTTAGCACAGAAAACTTTTAGGAGTCACATCTCTACTGAAGACTAAGAACATTTTAAAGTAGTGGACTTTCCAGTTGTTATAGGCCAGGCACTAAATTGATAACTAAAAAGAGACAAGAAAAGACAAGGAAGGGAAGGAGAAAGGAGGCAAGCAAGTAAACAAGCAAGCATAAAGTCCTGGAAGTGAGGATATATGATTTTTGCAGAGTGTAAATCAGACTAGCTTCATTTAATTTCCTTTCAAAGATACTGAAAAGCCACATTACTGGTAGCAACAGTATGAAGAAGTACACAATTTGAGTAAGGGCCTTAGTCTCAGACAAGAGAAAGTTAGGGATGCTTTGAATTTATTATTCAACCTAAGCTCTACTGTGACTCCTGTTCTCTTTCGCCATACTTAACCAATTATGAAACATGTTAAGTTATAAAAACTCACTTTCTGGAAAGCTTCAGAAACAAGTGATACTGACTAGACAACATGAGGAGGTTCCTCAAGCTCTAAATTTATGTGCATTTTTCTTTTCAAGATCAGATTGTGTGGAGATTCTTAAAAAATGTGGAGACCAGAACAAATTCCCTGAAGACCACACAGCTGAAAGTATTTGTGAGCTTCTGTCACCTACAGATGATCTGAAGAACTGTATACCTTTGGATACATACCTTAGTAAGTACTTTTTTGTATGTGTGATTTTAAATTTCAAATACTTCTGTCTTCCAACTATTTGTTTTGCTATTTGTTCTGGATGCGCATTTATCTGTTGAGAACATGGGTTTCAATGATACCATCTCAATCACAGACTCTTGTTTGCATGGCCTTTTTGGCCCAGGAAATAATTGTGGTCTTACAGATATGTAAGCAGAAGTGATTCTTCTATCAGTCTGAGGAGATATGAACTGTTTGTTGTCAGAAATTCTAAGCAGTGACCCAGGAAGCCAGCATTCTCAGATAATGAGCTCCATATCATTGCTGTCTTCTTACCATATTAATGACTAGAAGGTGGAGTTTTCCCCCAGAGACTATCAGCTTTTTGTCATCAGAGTATCAGTGACTATCAGCTTTTTGTCATCAGAGTATCAGTGGATGACAGCCAGACATTGGCTTGGACTTACCCAATAGGGTATAAAAAATGATAGTCTAGCTTAATATGTAAAAATGGAATTTATCTCACTGCTTCAGTTTCTTTCCGACAAATACTCCTCCCAAGAGCTAGAAGAGCACGTTGCTATCTCATTGACGGATCCTGGAGCTGGAGCTCAGCTTCTCGGCATTGAGACCAATACATGGTGGAAACTAGGGGATGACAAGTAGAACGACACACTCAGTAAAGATAAGGGAAGTGTTCAGGCTGCCACCAGGGGGCGCCGGTGCCATGAGCTGGCTGCAAAGGCAGACAGTGAAATCAGCTCCTATTTGCTTTGTTTTCCTGTGTTAAATAAGATTAACAACACCACTACCCAAAAAAAAAAAAAAAAAAAAAAAAAAAAAATAACAAATATAAGTAAAAGAAACCCCAAAAGAGGCCAGGCGCAGTGGCTCACGCCTGTAATCCCAGCACTTTGGGAGGCCGAGGTGGGCAGATCACGAGGTCAAGGGATCGAGACCATTCCGGCCAACATGGTGAAACCCCGTCTCTACTAAAAATACAAAAATTAGCTGCGTGTGGTGGTGCGTGCCCATAACCCCAGCTACTCGGGAGGCTGAGGCAGGAGAATCCCTTGAACCAGGGAGTTGGAGGTTGCAATGAGTTGAGATCATGCCACTGCACTCCAGCCTGGCCACAGAGCAAGACTCCATCTCAAAAAAAAAAAAAAACAATGAAAGCCCAGAAACAAATAGTCCAGGGCTTCATCGTCAGGAATCCAGGCTCCTTTATCTTTCTCCACCATCCTTAGCATTTAGCTTCAATCATCAAGATTACTTCATGTACTTTGTCATCCCAACATGGTTCTCGTCGTTCTAGCTACCATATTCTAATTTTCTAGTTCCAGATGGTAAAAAGGAAGGGAGAGAGCAAACAACTTCTCCCTAATCACACTGTCCACTCCTAGTTGTAAGGAAAACTGAGAAAGGTTATTTTTTTTAACTTGGGCCCATTGCCACCCTAAAATTGGAGATCTTTTAGTAACCAGGGAGAGAAAAGTATGTGCTAGATTTGTAGCTGGTAGTAAATGCCATATTTTCTCAAGACCAACAAACTGTGTCCCTTAACCTTTGTGACCAATATTGCAAAGAAGAGAGCATTAGACTGGAATTTAGACCTTTGTGACTTTGAGCCGATCACTTCTTTGAGCCTCAGCTTCCCTATTTATGAAATAATTAGGCAAGATGAGATGAACTCCAAGGGCCTTTGTACCTCTGTTAGTCCTAGAGCCTGACTCTGGCCTAAAATCAAGTAAGCAACACTTAATGTATTTATAATTCTAGATTCTATTACAGCAGTCAAATATTTGTGTAGAAGGAAACTATATCAATTGGAGGAAAATTAAATATCTATTTAAATGTGACACATACTTTATATCAAGTGAGACTCTTCCTTGGCCATGATTTCAGAAGTTAAATATAATCATGGTTTGGAGTCCATACATATTACCATAATAAATTATCGTTTATGGTAAAACATGCTAAATTATCCCTCTTAGACATAAGCACTTGTTTAACAATCCTATCTAAAATATACCTGTCACTTTCTATCCTCTGACACTACTTACTACTTATAATTTTCTTACTTATTTATTTATATACACACATATACATACATAGAATTTTTTTTTCTTTTTCTTTTTTTTTTTTTTTTTTGAGACAGAGTCTCACTCTGTTGCCCAGGCTAGAGTGCAATAGAACAATCTCGGCTCACTGCAGCCTCTGTTTCCCTGGTTCAAGCAATTCTCCTGCCTCAGTCTCCCGAGTAGCTGGCACACACCACCATGCCCAGTTAAATTTTGGGGGGATTTGGGGGTTTTTTTGTTTGTTTTTTGGGTTTTGTTTTTTTGTTTTTGTTTTTGTTTTTGTTTTGAGACAGAATCTCACTCTGTCTCCCAAGCTGGAGTGCAGTGGTGTGATCTCGGCTCACTGCAACCTCTGCCTATTTTAGCAGAGACAGGATTTCACCATGTTGGCCAGGCTGTTCTCAAACTCCTGGCCTTAGTCTGCCTGCCTCAGCCTCCCAAAGTGCTGGGATTACAGGCATGACCCACACTGTGCCTGGCTCATATATAGTATATTTATTGTCTGTTTTTATACTAGATGTAAACTCTGTATTAGAGACTTGTCTATTTTGTTCATCACCTTATCTCCAGTGCCTAGAACCTTGCCTGAAATATTGTAGATTCTAATAATTTTTAAAAATGAACGAATGTATGTTTATGCTAAATTCATCATTTCACAAATGAAAGAATCTCAGTGTTTTAATACCTTAGTAGAATCAGGCCTTGTTTTATGCTCATGACCTCTTCATTTATTCCAGCCATAATTAATTCAGATAATTTACAGATCTCCGTTACTCTTTTAGGTTGGTTAAAGTAATCTGTTTTGGTTTTTTCAGGACCAAGTACTTTAGGTAACATTGTAGAAGAAGTGACTCATCCCTGTAACCCAAATCCTTGCCCAGCCAATGAGCTCTGTGAAATAAACCGAAAAGGATGTCTATCTGGAGATCCCTGTCTTCCATACTCTTGTGTTCAAGGTAAGAGGTAGGTGGGTGTGAGAAGAGGATAGATAGGTGCTGCTATTGTTTCTTTATAGGAGCTATCGTTCTTTTTTTGAATTCTATTCCTTCTGTAATATAGGGGTTCTCTTTGGAGTGAGATTGCAAGGGACTTTATGTTCTATATTATATTTTTCTGTAATGTTTGCGATTTTCTTATTAAACATGTATTATTGATATAAGCAGAAAAAGACAGATGCTTATAATTTTCAGTTGTTATTTAAATTGTAAACTAATAATAATAATCTAAAACTTGACTCTCATAATAAGTTACACGGTTCTAGACTATGAAAGAAAAGAAGCTTGGACCAGCTTTTTGTACTTTCTCTTCTATATTGTAATGTTTTAGAAAATTTAATTTATATGTTCATGTTTTTTCTTTTCTTTCCTTTAGTATATAGAAAATAGCATATTCAACAGAATGTATAACTATCTCCATAAAGATTAATGTTATGTTGAAATGTATATAACTTTAAGTCTGAAGGATTTTTATCCCATAGAATTTTGATAGTCTTTAGCTTTCTGTCAATCCCTTTAGAATATAGTTGTTGCAACATTTTGCTTCTTTTTATCTATTTCCCAAATGAGAATGTTTATCATGTCAGAATCAAGATTTTTAAAAACTTTTTT
Organism: Cheracebus regulus; assembly: GCA_963574635.1. NCBI lineage: Eukaryota > Metazoa > Chordata > Mammalia > Primates > Pitheciidae > Cheracebus > Cheracebus regulus. The sequence goes on from CAUYQU010051192.1 coordinate 11,397, forward strand.
TTTTTTTTTGAAACAGAGTTTCACTCTTGTCACCCCAGCTGGAGTGTAATGGCATTATATCAGCTCACTGCAACCTCTACCTCCCAGGCTCAAGCGATTCTCCTGACTCAGACTCCTGAGTAGCTGGGATTACAGGCGCCTGCCACCACGCCCAGCTAATTTTTGTATTTTTAGTAAAGACGGGGTTTCACCATGTTGGCCAGGCTGGTCTCAAACTCCTGACCTCAGGTGATCCACCCACCTCAGCCTCCCAAAGTGCTGGGATTACAGGCATGAGCCATCACACCCAGGCTTAAAATAGTTTTAAAGTAAAATAAAGCAAAAATGAAAATAAGCATTATGTCTCAAAGGATCGTCTATATGTGTAATACTATATATATCAGCTATAGAGTCATAATAAATCTTGTCAAAATTGGAAATGTTAGACTGTTTTAAATTTGAGGATAGTACTTTCTGTTCATTTACTGTTATAATTTGGTCAGATATTTTCTTTGGCAAGAAAATAAAATATAGTTACTTAAAATGGTGACATCTGTATTTCATATTGTTTAAATATAGAATTCAATTCAGAATTCTCTTTAAACTCAGAAAGCCCATCATATAATAAGATAGAAAATGAATTTTCCCTAAGCCCACCCAAATATCCAGTTTTTCCTTGAATTTAAGGTATACTTGTTTTCCATCACTAAAACTTTTTCTGAACAATATTATTCTGAAAATACTGGCTGGGTGCGGTGGCTCATGCCTGTAATCCCAACAGTTTGGGAGGCTGAGGCGGGTGGATCACAAGGTCAGGAGTTCGAGACCAACCTGGCCAATATGGTAAAATCCCTTCTCTACTAAAAATACAAAAATTAGCCAGGCATGGTGGTGGGCATCTGTAGTCCCAGCTACAGGAGGGAGGCTGAGGCAGAAGAATCGCTTGACCTCGTTGCGGGGAGGTTTCAGTGAGCCAAGATTACGCCACTGCATTCCAGCATGGGTGACAGAGTGAGACTCTGTCTCAAAAAATATATATACTGTCAGTTTCCCTATTCCATTTTTTAAATATATCTGTGACTTTAAAATATTTTTGACTACCCCCAAAAATAAAAAGCTACATATCTTACAGCACTTTTGTACTGAATGATTGGTAACTTTGGAGTATAGATCTTTAATCACCACCATCCTCCAGAACATGGAATTTTCATTTGAGAGGGTATGTTTTTGGCTAGTAAACTAAAGCAATTCCTTAATTTGGTGAAAGTTCTATTACATAACCTTTAATAGCGATTTAGTACCCATAAGACTTTTGTCAGGTATATATCTAATGTGATAAAACAATGTCATCAAACAGTACCATTTCTCTCAGCTAATTTTTGTTTGTACAGGTTGCAAACTGGGAGAAGCTTCTGATTTCATTGTCCGACAAGGGACACTAATCCAGGTGCCATCATCTGCAGGGGAAGTTGGTTGTTACAAAATCTGTTCATGTGGACAAAGTGGACTCTTAGAAAACTGTATGGAAATGCACTGTATAGACCTCCAGAAGTCTTGTATTGTTGGAGGAAAAAGAAAAAGTGAGTCTTGACCTCTGTTTTTGTTTTTAATATGAGATTAGTTATTTTTCTTCATGGGAAGAATATTGGATAGATTCTCACCAAAGAGTAAGGTCTGCATATCAGATACTCCAGGGCAGTATTTTTCAAACTGTACAGAGCACTAGGACTTCTAAGGAACCCTTTTAGAAGTCCCTTCAAGAAGGTCCTAATGGCTAATAATATTTATTGAATTCTAATTATGAGCTAAACACAATGCTAAGTCTTGCCTTATATTATCTCATTAAAACCTCCAAGTTACTCTTTCATATAGGTTATAATAATACCTGTATTACCGTTACTGCATAGATGAGGAAGTTGATGCTTAAAGAGGTCACCCAGCTGGTTAATGACCAGAGCTGGATTCTGCTGCAGGTCTAGTTGACTCCAAATCCCTTACCCTTCACAGGCAAAGACACAGGTAATCTGCCCCCAACCCTTTCCTCAGGCATACCCCACCCCACCCTCGCTTCACCAGAAGTGAAACTTGAATTTTGGCATCTTGGAGAGCAAATGGGTATAGGAAGTACACTGTTAGGAGTTTGGGGAAAAGTACATTAAAAAGTGCCTCCCTTTGACCACCTTCCCTAAAAATCTTAGGCTCCACTGCTTCCTTAACTGTCTTTTGTTTATAGTCCGAACAACCGTTCATGTCAATATATGACTTCAGGGCCTGGCATGGTGGCTCATACCTGTAATCCCAGCACTTTGGGAGGCCAAGGCAGGTGGATCATGAGGTCAGGAGTTCAAGACCAGCATGACGAACATGGTGAAACCCCATCTCTACTAAAAATACAACAATTAATTAAAGTGTGGTGGTGCGTGCCTATAATCGCAGCTACTCAGGAGGCTGAGGTGGGAGAATCGCTTGAACCTGGAAGGCAGAAGTTGCAGTGAGCTGAGATTGCGCCACTGCACTCCAACCTGGGTGACAGAGCGAGACTCCGTCTTAAATACACACACACACACACACACAGGTGTATATACACACACGCACACACACACACACACACACACACACACACACACACACACATATATATATATATAACTTCAAACAATTGTGAAAAAACACCACTTTTGAGGATCTGTTCCCTCCCTGCATGCATGCTCACTCTGCTACCCCATTTCTACTCCTATCCCCTACCCCTTCAGCCATAGAAGTTCAGCTTTTATATTCTTTTTGGTTTAATCTTCTGTTGAGAAAGAAGAGTGCTCTTAGCTAAAATTAGCTCTCAAATTTCTGCCTTAGAGCAAGTCAGGTATTTGTCTCTTAATCCATATTCCACTTGACTAAACTATAAAGGTAGATATTTTGTATCACAGAAAATATCAGGACAGATTCATTCCTTCTGTAACATTTGACTGACTAAATGCCTATACTGTACAAAAGAGCATAATAGTGCCTTATGGAGCTGAAACTGGGATGAGGATGAGATCATGCTTTACATGATAAGATGAGAGAATTTGAGCCAAAAAAAGTTGTAGACCAAGTGCTCTTCTGGGAGCTAGGCATTCCTACCAGGGCATCAGAAGAGTCTTTGATCCAAAGGTGGCATCAGGTCTGCCCCTGAAAAGACAAGCATTCAAAGCAGAAAGGACAGCCGGAAACCTTCTTGGAGGATAGGGACTTTGGGGCCTTGGAGGAATATGGTGGGAGGCAAATATGAAAATATAAATACCACAGATTTTACTCTAGTTGGCATATTCAGAGATCATCTTTCAAGAATTTCTGTCTGGGCACAGTAGCTCATGCTTGCAATCCCAGCACTCCGGGAGGCCGAGGCAGGCAGATGTCATGAGCCTAGGTGTTCAAGACCATCCTGGGCAACATGATGAAACCCCATCTCTATAAAAAATATCCAGATGTGGTGGTGTACACCTGTAGTCCCAGCTACTTGGGAAGCTGAGGTGGGAAGATCACCTGAGCCTGGGAAGTGGAGGTTGCTGTAAGCTGGGATCATGCCAGTGCACTCCAGTCTGGGCGATAGAATGAGACCCTGTCTAAAAAAAAAAAAGAAAAAAGTCATATGTGCTCTATTTCTCAGTGTGTGATATAGATCAACATTTTCTTTCTCTTTCCCTCAGGTCATGGAACATCCTTTAGTATTGACTGCAATGTCTGTTCTTGTTTTGCTGGCAATTTGGTGTGTTCTACCCGCCTTTGCCTCAGTGAGCACAGTTCAGAAGATGACCATCGTACTTTCACAGGTGACTGTGATCACCCAGAGTCTGTCCTCAGGGGCCATCATTTCTTTGCACACATTTTTGTTTTCAAGGCAGCTTCTCCAGTCTTAACTGCAAATGTACACAATAAAATAAATACAGAATCTAAGGGCAAGATGTTTTTCCTCTCTGGATCTCAGTTTCTTCCTCTATGAATTGAAGGTATTATATACTAAATGGTGTTTTAGGGCCCTTAGCAAATATTCCTTAATATTCTGGAAATTCATGAGTCAAAAAGAACAAGGCCAGTGATTGAAATGGGTTTAATTAAATTGAAATTTTCTACCTGGTAAAATACTCCACTTACCCCTAATGCTATGATCTAAAATGTCCATGTATGTTGTCAGTTTGTTTCTCAGCACCTTCTTCCTCAGCCTACCTTAGCTTAATTGTTAATCTAAACTCCCACAAACAATAAAATCTCAGAATATTACTTTCTTGATTTTCCTATGCTTTGCTGCTCTTCCTATTCTTACATCAACATAAGTAAGTGAAAAGGCTACTTATGGGATGGAAAGATGGGATGCTTTCCTCTTGTGAAGCTATTGTTGCCAACAGCAACAGCACAGTCTGCTGGTATCTCTTGGTGTCTGCTTTTTCCTAGATCTAAAATACCTTTGGTTCTGGGCAAAAAGTTACTAGGTAGCTGCCCTTGCCCTCATTTCCTGCTGCTGCAGTGGCAACTTGATTCCTCTTTCCCCAGAATTAGTATTACATGTGGAGAGGGGTGGGAACTGGGTGGAGAAGAAGTGGAGAGGAGAGTAAGGATTTACCAACCTTGTACTCCAGCCCATTGGACATGAAAAGGGGATCAGAAATAAGTGAATGGCAGACTGGTGAAGAAGTAGAAGGTAGTACTAACTCTACCCTAGCCTTCACTGCTTTATTATCATCATCCTTTATTATTATCCTTTGCCCTGCTCAAGTAAGGACAATTTATTCTGCTTAGAGAAACCATAGAGGGATATGGAGATAAAGAATAAGCTAAGGATTTACAAGGAAGACTTTTTTATATTTTTTTGTTAACATCTAAATGTTTTTAGAAGTTGAGCTTTTCCCAGCACAGAAAAGGCAGCAAAAAAAATAAATTAATTAAAAGGAAAAAAAAAAAAGAAGTTGAGCTTTACAACTAGTGAGACCCTTGTTTCCTATCGTATGTGGCCTCTGGTGTCCTGGGATAAACCAAGTCAATGACTATTCATCGAGCAGACTAAGGAAATCTTACTGACCCAAAACTGTGCCACATTTCTTGGGACCCAGTGTTCCACTCCAAATGTGACTCAGAGAAAGATGTTCATAAACATTTGTAAGTCTTAAAATTACAATTATTTTCTAAGTTACCATCTTGAACATGAGAGTGGAATGAACCTACAACCTTCACTCTTTATTACATTTGGTATTAGCCTTTACCATTGAAGAAATCCCCACACCAGATTTCAAACATCTAAATTCTAGATTGTATATTGTATATGCCAAATCAGGAGAAACAGTCTTTACTTTCCTGACCTATAGCCTTGTTAATAGGGGTTTCTACCTGGGATCAAGGTCTAGAGATTCTCAACTAGCTGACAATAAAAAGGACAAAGGAAAGCCATTTTGCAGACAAGAACTAATCAGAGCATGGCTGCCTTTAAAACCCCTGTCAGAGATCAGAGAGAAGGTTTTTCCTGACTTAAGTTACAATTTTATTTTGACATGAGACCTTCACATAATTGCTTATGGTTTGCCTTAACAAGGGAGTATGAGGGGAGGGGAATATACACATACATATTTTTGAGGCTGTTTCCTCTCTTCAGGTCTGCCCTGTAACTGTGCAGATCAGTTTGTCCCCGTGTGTGGGCAGAATGGGCGCACTTACCCCAGTGCCTGCATTGCTCGCTGTGTGGGCCTCCAAGACCATCAGTTTGAGTTTGGATCATGCATGTCAAAGGATCCATGTAATCCTAATCCCTGCCAAAAAAACCAAAGGTAAGTGAATGGCTTCTTATTTTATTCAGCTGAAGGCCAGTACTTACAAAGCATCTACGATATACCAGACAATGAAAACACAAAGGTAAATTAAGAAGTCATCTCTACCCTGAAGAGTTTAGAGTCTGGAGGGAAAGAGAGCCATGTAAACCTGCTTTATAAGGTGCTGCAGTTGGGAGCCCAGAAGTAGGGCAGTTAATGCAACCTGGGGAAGGGCCTGGGGGAGCCGCTAGAGGTGATACCTAGCTGAATCTAGAAAGATGAATAAGAGATCGCGGACAAGGTTTGCAGTAGAGAAAAGGTAGTATTGGTGAAGGCAGACTAATAGGAGCAAGAGCTGCTGGAAATGTTATCTCCATAATATTATTGGAGCGTCTGTTGGGCACTAAAGCAGTTCTATAAGACTGAAACAGAAAATGTAACATGAGGATAGGTAGCAGAAGAGATGAAAGAAAAGGGTGTATTTTTTTTTTTTGAAAAAGAGAGAAAAGGAGAAAGAAAAAAGGAAACAGCAAAAGAAAGAAAAAAATGAAAGACAGAAAGAGGAGAAAGAGGGAGAGAGAATGGGATTCTTGTTTTATTGCCCAGGCTAGAATGCAGTCTAAAAATAGGTATTAAAAACCTCTTTTATGCCAATAATTGTGCTTAACAATGGAGACAGGAAGAAATAGGGGATGAAAATAGTTTGTAAAGTATTGGACTAGATATGTGTATTCTTTTCCTAGGGTTGCCATAACGAAGCACCACAAACTTGATGGCTTAAATCAACAGAAATTTATTTGCTTATAGTGCTGGAGGCCAAAAGTCTAAAACTGAAAAGTTGGCACAGCCATGGTCCCTTCAAATGCTCCAGAGAAGAATTCTTCTACCTTCTTGTTGCTGACAATCCTTGTTGTTTCTTGGCTTTAAGATTTATCACTCCCATCTCTGCATGTCTTGTATGGCCTGTGCGTCTTGGTATTTGTGTACATATTTCTCTTTTCTTATAAAGACTATAGTCATTACCTAAATAAATACTGTTTATCATGCAAAATAGGTATTTATATTTTTTGTCTCACAGCTAAAGAAATTAATCTTTAGTGTAATTTGATAAGGTCACTCAGCTCTTAACTAGCAGCACCGGTATTCTAGGTTATATTGATTGAATTTCAAAGCCTTCTTTTCACTCCACCATGATGATGTCTCTCCATGAATATAAAAGATTTTAAAACCTCTAATATTCTTGAAATTGTGGTAGTGCTTATTTCTGTCAAAGGCTCATATTACAGTATAGAATGATGATCTACTAGAATTACATATTTTTAAATGTTAATACATTTTGACAAACTGGCCTACAGAAAGGGTAATATCGATTTATATTTTGTGTAAAAATATATTATAATTTATTCTATTTTCTTTATTAAAATGATTGGTCAAAAAATCTCATATTTTTTCAATATGAAAACAATTCTCATATTTTTTCATGTATTAGCATACATGACTATTACTAATAGTCATGTATGTTTATGTGAGTATTAGTAAGGTTAAATATTTTGAAAATAAATTTGCTAAGCATTTGTGTTTCTGGTTTTATGAATTGCCTGTGTATTAGTCTATTCCTGCTACAAAAAACATACTTGAGATTGGGTAATTTAAAAAGAAAAGAAGTTTAATTAGCTCATTGTTCCTGAGGCTGTACAGGAAGCATTATTCTGGCATCTGCTTAGCTTCTGGAAAGACCTCAGGAAATTTACAATCATGGCAGAAGGAGAAGTGGGAGCCAGCAGTTCACATGGCCAGAGCAGGAGGAAGAGAGAAAGGGCAGAGGTACCACATACATTTTTAACAACAGATCTCATAAGAACTTTATCATGAGAACAGGACCAAACGGAGAAATCTGCCCCCATGATCCAGTCACCTCCCACCAGGTCGTTCCTCCAACATTGGCGATCACAATTATCATGAGATTTGGGTGGGAATACAGATCCATACCATGTCATTTGGCCCCTGGGTCCTTCCAAATCTCACAACCTTCTCACATTACAAAATACAATCATGCTTTTCCAACAGTATCCAAGTCTTAACTCAATCCAGCATTAATTCAAAAGTCCAAAGTCTCACCTGAAACAAAGCAACTCCCTTCCTCCTAAAAGCCTGTAAAGTCAAAAACAAACTAGTTACTTCCAAGATACAATAAGAGCACTGGCATTGTGTAAATACTCCCATTCCAAAGGGAGAAACTGGCCAAAAGGAAGGGGCTGAAGGTCCCATGAAAAAGCCATTAAATCTTAAAGCTCTAAAATAATCTCCTTTGACTCCATGTCTCACATCCAGGGCACACTAATGCAATGGGTAGGCCTGCAGAGGCTTGGGTAACCCCACCCCTGTGGCTTTGCAGAAATCAGCCCCTGCAGTGCTTCATGGGCTGGCATTTTGCAGGTAAAGCATGCAAGCTTCCAGTGGATGTATCATTTTGGATGGATGGTGGCCTTCTTATAGTTTCACTAGGAGTGTCACAGTGGGGACTCTGTGTGAGGGCTTCAACCCCACATTTCTGCTCCACCCTTCCCTAGTAGAGGTTCTCCATGAGAGTTCTGCTCCTGCAGCAGGCTTCTGCCCGGACATCGGACTTTTTTATATATCCTCTGAAATTTGGATGAACGCTCCCAAGCTTCAGCTCTTGCACTCTGAATATTCACAGGCTTAATGCCACTTGGAAACCATCAAAGCTTATGGCTTTCACCCTCTGAAGCAGTGGCTCAAGCTATACCTGGGCCCCTTTAGCCATGGCTGTACCTGGATGTCTGGGATGTAGGGACCAGTGTCCCAAGGCTGTGCAGGATAACAGGGCCCTGAGTCTGGTTCACAAAACCATTTTTCACTTCTAGGCTTCCAAGCCTAGATCTCACTCACCTCCTGCTGCTCATCACCAGACAGGAAACCCCGGGCTTGGACCCACAGCACAGGCCCTCCATCCTGGGATGATTGCTGACCTGCATCTTTGTAGGGTGGAGCCCCAGGAGACAAGAAAATGACCCTCAGCCACAACCACTACTAAGATCTCTTCTTCTGCTGCCTTCAAGTCAAGGAAGGAACATAAGCACTGAGATTTCTCCAGAGCTGCAGTGGGAAGCCCAGGAGTGGCAAGTCACAATCGATAGCCAGCACTCTAAACATATGTTTAGAGCATTGAGAGAAAACATGGCTGCAACTGCAAGGAAACACTGGGAGTCACACAACCGAGCAAGAGTCTACCAACTGGCCAACAAGCCTAAGTGCCACCGGCTGGATCACACCACAAAGCTTCAACACCAAAAATACCTCACGAACCTACCCTCCCTCTGAAACCAGAAACTATAAGTAAGCTTCAAATAAAGACCCTGAACAACACCCCAGTGAGTGAAAACATCCAGAAAAGAGGCTTACTGACTTTACTCAATCTACATGGCAGTTAAAGGAATACCCACATGCAGAGATGAGAGAGAACCAACACAAGAACTCTTGTAACTCAAATGGCCAAAGTGATGTATGTCCTCCAAAAGATCGTGACCGTTCTCCAACAAAAGTTCTTAATCTGGCTGAACGGGCTGAAATGACAGAAACATAATTCAGCATATAAACAGGAAAAAAAGATCGTTGATATTTAGGAGGTTAGCAAAACCCAATCCAAGGAAAATAAGAATCAAAATGAAGCAATATAAGAGCTGAAGGAGGTAATACCCAAAATAAAATGAAAACCGAACTGGTATGACAATGCTGAGTAACACAATACAATAATTTCACAATTCAATCACAAGTATTAACAGCTGAATAAATTAAGATGAAAAAAGAATCTCAAAAGTTAAAGACTGGTTCTATGATATAAGACAGAAAAAAAAATAAAAAGGAATTTAAAAAAATAACCAAAAGCTCTGGGAAATATGTGATTAAGAGTCCAAATCTACTAATAATTATTGATATACCTAAAAGGGATAGGGGGAAAGCGAAGGGGAGAAAGCAAACACTTGGAGAACATTTCAGAATATCATCTATGAAAACTTCCCCAAACTTGCTAGAGAGGCCAAAAAATTCAGAAGACAAAGAGAAATTCTGAAAGATTCTATACAAGAAGATCATCCCCAAGACACATAAACTTCAGATTTTCCAAAAACAAAAAGAAAGAAAGAATGTTGGCCAGGCACAGTGGCTTACATCTGTAATTCCAGCACTTTGTGAGGCCAAGGCAGATGGATCACAAGCTCAGGAGTTTGAGACCAGCCTGACCAACATGGTGAAACCCCATCTCTACTAAAAACACAAAAATTGGCCAGGCGTGGTGGTGGGTGCCTGTGGTCTCAGCTGCCTGGGAGGCTGAGGCAGGAGAATAGCTTGAACCTGGGAGTTGGAGGTTGCAGTAAGCCAAGATCACACCACTGTACTCCAGCCTGGGTAACAAACCGAGACAAAGAAAGGAAAGAAAGAAAAGAAGGAAAGGAAGGGAAGGGAAGGGGAAAGGGAAAAGAGAGAAAGAGTTAAAGGCAACTAGAGAGAAAGGGCAGGTAACCTATAAGGATACCCCATTAGGCAGACAGTGGACCTCTCAGCTGAAACCCTACAGCCAGAAGATACTGGGAGCCTATATTTAACATTCTTAAATTTAAAAAATCTTCAGCGAAGAATTATACAACCAGCCAAACTAAAATTCCTAATTAAAAGAGAGATAAGATTTTATTCAGATAAGCAAATGTTGAGGAAATTCATTACCACCAGACCTGCCTTACAAGAGATCTTAAAAGCAGCATCAAATATAGAAAGAGAAGACTACTATCAGCTAATACAAAAACACACTTAAACACACAGACCAGTGTCACTGTATTTTATTTATTTATTTATTTTTATTTTTTGAGACAGAGACTCCCTCTGTCACCCAGGCTGAAGTGCAGTGGCACAATCTGAAGTGCAGTGGCACACTGCAACCTCTGCCTCGCAGGCTCAAGCAATTCTCCTGCCTCATTCTACTGAGTAGCTGGGATAACAGGCATGCACCACCACGCCTGGCTAATTTTTTGCATTTTAAGTAGAGATGAGGTTTCATTGTGTGAGCCAGCTTAGTCTCAATCTTTTGACCTTGTGATCCGCCCACCTCAACCTCCCAAAGTGCTGGGATTACAGACATAAGCCACAGCGTCTGACCAGACCAGTGTCACTGTAAAGCAACCACACAAAAAAGTCAACATAACAACCAGCTAACAACACAATGACAGAATCAAATACACACATATAAAACTGATCTTAAATTTAAATAGGCTAAGTGCTCCACTTAAAAGGGACAGAGTGGCAAGCTGTATTTAAAAAAAAAACAAAACCAAGTGGTATGCTGTCTTCAATAGACCCATCTCACATATAATGACACTCATAGGCTCAAAATAAAGGGATGGAGGATATCCTACCAAGCAAATGAAAAACAGAAAAAAAAGAGGGGTTGCAATTCTGATTTCAGACAAAACAGATTTCAAGCCAACAAAAATCAAAAAGAGAAATAAGAGCATTACATAATGATAAAGGATTCATTTCAATGAGAATACCAAACAATTCTAAATATATACCCAACACAGGAACACCAAGGTTCATAAAGAAAGTTCTTAGAGACTTAAAAAGGGACATAGACTCCTACACAAGAATAGTGGGAGAATTCAACCCTACATGGACAGTATTAGACAGATAATTGAGGCAGAAAATTAACAAAGATATTCAGAATCTAAACTCAGCATTAGACCAAGTGGATCTGAGAGACCTCTAAAGTACTCTCTACACCCAAAAAACAAAATACACATTCTATTCATCACCACTTACTCAAGAATTGATCATATAATTGGAAGTATAATACTCCTTAGCAAATGCAAAAGAACTGGAATAATGAAAAACACATTCTTGGTCGACAGCACAATAAAAATAGAAGTCAAGACAAAGAAAATCAGTCAAAATAATGCAATTACATGGAAATTAAACAACACGCTCCTGAATGACTTTTGGGTAAATAATTAAATGAAGGCAAAAATCAAGAAGTTCTTTGAAAATAATTAGAACAAAGATACAATGTACCAGAATATCTGGAACACAGCTAAGGGAGTGTTGAGAGGGAAATTCATAGCACTAAATGCCCACATCAAAAAGTTACAATTTATCTAGAGTTAACAAGCTAACTTCACAACTGAAAAAATCAGACAAGCAAGAACAAATGAACATCAAACCTCCCAGAAGTGAGAAATCATAAAAATTAGAGCTGAAATGAAGGAAATCAAGACAAGAAAAACCATTCAAATACACACATATCAAACTGAATCTAGAAGTTAATTTTTTGAAAACATTAATAAAATAGGCTATTCGCTACACTAATAAAGAAGAAAAAAGAGAAAATACAAATAAACACAATTAGAAATAATGTAGGGAATTTCATTACTTATCCTACAGAAATTAAAAAACAATCAAACAAACAAAAAACCAGAAACTACTATGATCACTCCTATACATACAAACTAGAAAGCCTAGAGGAGATGGATAAATTCCTAGACACATACACCCTCCCAAGACTGAGTCAGGAAGAAATTGTTCCCTGAACAGACCAATAATGAGTTCTGAAATTGAGGCAGTAATAAATAGCCTAGCAACCACAAAAAGCCCAGGAACAGAAAGATTCACAGATGTATTCTACCATATGTACAAAGAAGAGCTGGTACCATCCCTTCTGGGGATGGTACCAAATTTTGGTACCAAAATTTTGAGGAGAAGGGAATCCTCCCTAACTATCAAGACAACATCATATTGATACCAAGCACTTGCAGAGACAAATACACAAAAAAGAAAACATTAGGTCAATATCCTTGATGAACATTAATGCAAAAATCATCAATAAAATACTGGAAAACCAAATCCAGTGCCACATAAAAAGCTAATCCACCATGATCGGGTAGACTTCATCCCCAATGCAAGGCTGGTTCAGCATACACGATCAATAAATGTAATTCATCACATAAACAGAACTAAAGACAAAAACCACAAGATTATCTCAGTAGTTGCGGAAAAGCCTTTAAATAAAATTCAACACCTCTTCATGTTCAAAACTCTAAATAAACTAGGTATTGATGGAACATACCTCAAAATAATAAGAGCCATATACAACAAAGCCACAACCAACAATATACTGAAGAGGCAAAAGATGGAAGTATTCCCCTTGAAAACCAGCACAAGACAAGGATGCCCTCTCTTACCACTTATATTCAACACAGTATTGGAAGTCCTAGCAAGAGCATTCAGGCAAGAGAAATAAAGAGCATAGAAATAAGAAGAGAGAAAACCAAACTTTCTGTTTTCAAACAACATAGTTGTATATCTAGAAAGCCCCATAGTCTTGACCGAAAAGCTCCTTCAGCTGATAAAACAACTTCAGCAAAGTCTCAGGATATAAATTTCATTTACAAAAATCACAAGCATTTCTAGACACCAGAAACAGCAAAAGTGATAACCAAATCAGAAAGGCAATTCCAGTTGCAATTTCCACACACACACACACACACACAAAATACCTAGGAATACAGCTAACTAGGGAGGTGAAAGATCTCTACAATAAGAATTACAAAACACGGCTCAAAGAAATCAGAGAAGACACAAATAAATGGAAAATATCATATGGATATGAAGAATCAGTATTATTAAAATGGCTATATTTCCCAAAGTAATTACAGATTCAATACTATTCCTATCAAACTACCAAAAACATGCTTCACAGAAATAGACAAAAAAAAAATTTTTTTTAATTCATACAAAACCCAAAACGAACACAAATAGCCAAGTTAATACTAAGCAAAAAGAATAAAGCTGGAGGCATCATGATACTTGAGTTCAGACTATACTACAAGACTACAGTAACCAAAACAGCATGGTACTGGTAAGAAAACAGGCAATATACTAATGGAACTGAATAGAGAGCCCAGAAATAAAGCCACACATCTGCAACTACCTGATCTTTGACAAAGCTGACAATAACAAGCAATGGAGAAAAGAATCCCTATTCAATAAATGGTACTGGGATAACTGGCTAGCCATATACAGAAGATTGAAGCTAGACCCCTTCCTTACATCATACACACACAAAACCTCAATATGGATTAAATACTTAAATATAAAACCTAAAACTATAAAAACCAAAAGAGGAAACCCAGAAGATACAAAAAAATGGTTAATCATAGATGACTGAAAATATTTGTATTAAAAATGAAGTCAATAAAGATATATTAGATTCTAATAAAAATCTATATTCGTAATACAACTGAAAAATAGCTATACTTCAAACACTGTATAAATTGAGAAGAAAAAAGTAGAAAAATAGGCAAATTATGTGAATAACCAATTGACAGAATATCAAATCCAAATGGTCAACAAATGTACAAAAATGTTGTTGGAACACACTTGCAGTCAGAGAAATGCAAGTTAAAGTTGCAAAGAGACTGAATTTCCAACCGTCCAATAGATAATAAGATAAAATGTATATTATTAGTGTGGATGTGGGCAAAAAGATATATCAAAGGTTGAAAGAAGAGATATTATTTGTTACAAATGTTTGGAAAGGCAACCTGTTGGCATCCATTAATATTAAAATGCAAGTAAACTTTAACAAAATAATTCTTTTCAGAGATTCTATTCCCGAGACATAAAAGCAACAATAAGTATATATGTCGCAGAACATTTATTAAGAGTATTATCTGTAGTGCAATGAACCTGAGAACCAATTGAACACCTACCAGAAAGGGCATGTTTGAATACATTTATGGTCATTGAACACCATGGAATCTTAGGAAACTATTAAAAATAATAAATTGCAGATATACCTGTTTGCTTTTATAACATACAGTTTAATGAAAAAGTAAAGATGTGGAAAATGTATATAGTAGAATACTTTTTGTAAAACAATATCCAAACCTCTTCATATGTGGTGTATTTGTATGTAATTCTATTAGTATGAAAAATATAGAATTATGCAAAATATTAGGTATTTACCATGATTTATGGAGGATATAATTGAGGTAGAGAGAGGAGAGTACAGAGCTTGAAATGGTAAGGTAAAAGCCCCCAAAAAGAAGACTGCTATTCTAAAGAAGCATAAATTTTATAATTCCATCTCATTAATATCAATTTATTTATATTATTCTTAAAAATCAATGTTTAAATAGAATAACTTTGTCATTCTAAAGAGTCAGATTAGATTTGACTGATTCTTTTAAATATTAAAATCAATCTGGAGATAATTAGCAATAGGGTATTGAGTCTTCTCATCCAGGAATATTGTGTCTCTTCATATATTCTAGCATTCTATTAATATTCCCCTGTAGAGATTCTTCCCTTCATGTACGTCCATCATATTTTGTTTCTAATGCAGTTTGGAAGTGTAAAGCTTTTATGTGTTCTTCTTTCAAAAGCTATATGCTTACTTTTAAAACAGAAACTACAATATAAAAGAACCTTCAGTAAAAATCAAATTATATTGTACATTGACCCATTAATATTATTTGTTAAAAATTTTAGTAATGTTTATCATGCATGTCTCCAAAAACTCAAGTAAAAAGCATCATGGGTACCGTTGCTACTGAAAGTATTCCAAACAACTGAAAAGGAGGGACTGCTCCCTAACTCATTTTATGAGGATAACATCAACCTGATACCAAACCTGGAAGAGACACAACAACAACAAAAGGAAAACTTCAGGTCAATATCCCTGAGGAACATCGATGATAAATCCTCAATAAAATATGGACAAACCAAATCCAGTAGCACATCAAAAAGCTTGTCCACCACAATCAACCTGGCTTCATCTCCAGGATGTAAGGTTGATTGAGCATATGTAAATCAGTAAATGTAATTCATCACATAAACAGAACTAAAGACAAAAACCACATGATTATCTTAGTAGATGCAGAAAAGGGCTTAAATAAAATTCCGCATCCCTTCATGTTAAAACTTCTCAATAAACTAGGTATTGAAGAAATATACCTCAAAATAATAAGAGGCATACAGGACAAACCCACAGCCAATACCATACTGAATGGGCAAAAGCTGGAAGCATTCACCTTAAAAACAGGCACAAGACAAGGATGCCCTCTCTCACCACTCCTACTTAACATAGTATTGGAGGTTCTGCCCAGAGCGATCAGGTAAGAGAAAGAAATAAAGGGTATTCAAATAGGAAGAGAGGAAGTAAAATTATCTTTGTTTGCAGATAACGTTATCCTATATCTAGAAAACCCCATCACCTTAACTCAAAAGCTTCTTAAGCAGATGAACAACTTCGGTTATATAAAATCAGTGTGCAAAAATCTATTGCATTCCTATACACCAGAAATAAGCAAGCAGAAAGCCAAATTATTAATGAACACTCATTCACTGCTGCTACAAAGAGAATAAAATACCTGGAAATACAGCTAACAAGGAAAGTGAAGAACCTCTTCAAAGAGAACTATCACCAATTGCTGAAAGAAATCAAAGAGGAAACATATGGAAAATCAGTCCATGCTCATGGATAGAAAGAATAATTATCATGAAAATGGCCACACTGCGAAAAGGTAATGTATAGATTCAATGCTATGCCCATTAAACTATCATTGATGTTCTTCACAGAATTAGAAGAAACTATATTAAAATTCATATGTAACCAAAAGAGAGCCCAAATAGCCAAGACAATCCTAAACAAAAAGAACAAAGCTGGAGGCATCGCACTACCTGACTTCAAACTATACTACAAGGCTACAGTAACCAAAACAACATGGTACTGGCACAAAAACAGATACGTAGACAAATGGAACAGAAAAGAGAACTCAGAAATAGGAATGGACATCTACAACCATGTGATCTTTGACAAACCTGAAAAAAATTAGCAATGGGGAAAGGAGTCCCTATTTAATGAATGGGGTTGGGAGAACTGGCTAGCCATATGCAGAAAATTGAAACTGGACCCTTTCCTTACACCTTATACAAAAAATAACTCAAGATGGGTTAAAGACGTAACTGTAAAATCGAAACTATAAAAACCTTAGAAGAAAATCTAGGCAATACCATTCAGGATGTAAGCATGGGCAAAGGTTTCATGATGCAAATGCCTCAAGCAATAGCAACAAAAGCAAAAATTGACAAGTGGGATCTACTTAAAGTAAAGAGCTTCTTCACAGCATAAGAAACTAGCATCAAAGTAAACAGACAACCTACAGAATGGGAGAAAATGTTTGCAATCTATCTGTCTGGCAAAGGTATCCAGAGTTTACAAGGACCTTAAACAAGTTTATAAGAAAAGACAAACCCATTAAAAAGTGGGCAAAGGACATGAAGAGACACTTCTCAAAACAAGTCATTCAGGTAACACAGAAACATAGGGAAAAAAGCTCAACATCACTGATTATTAGAGAAATGCAAATCAAAACAATAGTGAGATACCATCTCACACCAGTCAGAATTCTTTAATTCTGATTCTGTTAGTGATTCTGATACAGATCATCTGTTTGCTGCTTCCAGTTTTAATGGATATGTGAAATTCATACAGAGATCTTCAAGTCATAACTATTACTAGTCACATTCTCCTTAAAAAAAAATACACATGGGATATAGTTTTGATATATGTCCCTAACAAAATTTCATGTTGAATTTTAATTCCCAGTGCTGGAGGTGGGGCCTTGTGGGAGGTGTTTGGATTATAGGCATAGATACCTCATTGCTTGATGCTGTCTTCATAATATTGAGTTCTTGTGAGATCTGGTCATTTAAAAAGTGTATGGTATCTACTCCCCATTCTCTCTCTCTCTCTCTTGCTCCTGCTTTCACCATGTGAAGTACCTGCTCCCACTTTGTCTTCCGCCATGATTGTAAATTTCCTGACACCTCCCCAGCAGCTGATACCAGAGCTATGCTTCCTGTACAGCCTGCAGAACTGTGAGCCAATTAAACCTCTTGTCTTTATAAATTAGTCTCAGGTATTTCTTTATAACAATGCAAGAATGGTCTAATACAGCATGAGTTCACCAAAGAGACTATGTGCCAATTGGAGGCAATATTATAATATTTTTAAATTAAAATATTTGAGATTTTGAGTAACTCTGGAAAGGAGCATAATAGTCATCTAAAATGAGTCTTTCACTTAGAAGGTGAGTTAGTTGCCCAAGGCCACAAAGCTTTCTCGTTGCAGAAGCAGACTCAAGATCCCAGAGAATCAAACTTATCTTGTTGTATGGAGTAAAATGCATGTTTCCCTTCAGAAAGCTCTGCAGTTATCTCTTTTAGCTCTACAGAATTTTTACATTGCAGTTTCCAATAGTCCCCTTCTCAGCTAGCCAAAATATTTATTTCAACAAACCTTAATAACATTACACTTTAAAATAATGTTAAATATATGTAGTTATGTCTATGATTTCCAGCTCATTCCAGTCAAATCTGTGATTTCTTATGCTGGAAACTTTAGGTCAACATAAAGGTTTTTGATACTATTGCTGTTTTACTAATTAAGGAATGAAAGATCAGAGTTTTAGTGAGCTGTCCAAGATGCCACAGCTAGTAAGAGTGGAAGCTGGTATAGAATTAGTGTCTCCTGATAGTCACCTGTGGCTCTTTACACTAAAATCTTCAGCCTGAAAAAGTTTTAGCGTCCCTCATTTCTCCTAACTTTAGCTTTCTGTCAGTCTTTGTGTCTGGGAGTTATGAAATGTCAGAATTTCCTTTTTATTATCAGACATTCTGCATGCATGGGATTTCAGTGACATTAGCTATAAGCTGCACTCATACTACAGAGAAAGACATGGCAAGCAACAGAAATAGATGCAGTGATATAATAAAAGCTGGTAAAGTGCTTTCATGGCAAAGGTTATGCAAACGTGAAGGAAGATTCTTCTCACACATTCTGTCAATGGGAAAGAGAAGGTTTTGAAGTTCAATTTAATGGGGAAACAGAAGTGAAAAGCCTACCAAAACTATCTGGATCTTAGTATACTTCAAGTGGGATATCAATTGTTGCCTTGAGTAATGATGATCTACTGTTTACCTAATAAATGATAAACAATTCTGTCTACGTTCACCTGAATTATGAATCACTGGTGTTCACATAAAAAATGTAATTCAATACATTTTTAGGACCCTCAATCAAAACTTATGGTCGATGAGTGAAAGTGTTTAACTGAATCTATTGCAAATAAATAAATTTATTACATAAATATCCAGTGCCTTTGTGAAAGGAAAATAACTCTTGAGGCCCCAAAATCACTAACCTAAAGAGAAAAGTCAAGCTTGGACCTGCTTAGGGCAAACCTGCCTCCCATTCTATTCCAAGTCACTCCTCTGCTCACCAAGATGAACACATATCTGATTGTCTTCTTTGGACAGGCTAATCAGAAACCATAATTCTCAGCAAACTGGCACAAGAGCAGAAAATCAAACACCGCATGTTCTCACTCATAGGTGGGTGTTGAACAATAAGAACATATGGACACAGGGAGGGTAGCACCACACACTGGGGTCTGTCAGGGGGAAATAGGGGAGGGACAGCAGGGGGTGGGGAGTTGGGGAGAGATAGCATGCGGAGAAATGCCAGATATAGGTGATGGGGAGGAAGGCAGCAAATCACACTGCCACGTGTGTACCTATGCAACAATCTTGCATCTTCTTCACATGTGCCCCAAAACCTAAAATGCAATTAAAAAAAAGATAAAAAAAAAGAATGCTACCATTTGTCTTTTATATACCTATGACCTGGAAGCCCCCTCCCTGCTTCGAGTTGTCCAACCTTTGCTTCAAGTTGTCCTGCCTTTCCAAACAAAACTAATGTTCATCTTACATATGTTGATTGATTGGTGTCTCCTGTCACCCTGAAATGTGTAAAACCAAACTGTACTCTGACCACCTGAGGCATATGCCATCAGGACCTCCTGAGGCTGTGTCATGGGTGTGCATCCTCAACCTTTGCAAAATAAACTTTCTAAATTTACTGAGACCTGTCTCAGATATTTGGGGATTACACCTTCATTTGAGGACAGCTGGTTGGCCTGCTCACTTCTCCCTCATTCTGATAGGTAGGTTTGAAATACCCCAGGTCACTGGTGTGCAATCATTTAATATGTAATGACTCACTGGGCCTACAGAGCAGCTTCATGCATCCCCAATTTTAAAGCACTTTACTTTCTAAAAAACAACTTCGAAAGGCAATAACTCGGCCGGGCACTGTGGCTCACGCCTGTAATCCCAGCACTTTGGGAGGCCGAGGCCTGCAGATCACAAGGTCAAGAGATCGAGACCATCCTGGCCAACATGGTGAAACCCTGTCTCTACTAAAAAATACAAACATTAGCTGGGTGTGGTGGCATGTGCCTGTAGTACCAGCTTCTCAGGAGGCTGAGGCAGGAGAATCACTTGAACCCAGGAGGTGGAGGTTGCAGTGAGCAGATATCGTGCCACTGCACTCCAGCCTGGGGACAGAGCAAGACTCTGTCTCAAAAAAAAAAAAAGAACAAGGAAAAGAAAGATAGTAATGCCTTTGCTTGCTGACAAAGATTTTCTAAAAAACAAAACACAGAACTTTAGTCACTGATGTTCTCAGTGTATTTATTGTGCTTTTAATCTGCATTACCATGAATATTTTAAAAAGCATTTTCACACATGTATTTGCCATTTGTGTTTTCTCTTGGTAAAATTTCATTTCAAATATTTTGCTGATTTCCTATTTTTCTATCTCATTCCAGTTGGTTTGTAGTTCTTTATGTTTTCTATGTATTAGTCTGTCAGTGATATGTATTGCAAATACATACATATCATTCTATGCCTTGCCATTTAACTATTTTGATTGTATCATTTGATCAACAGATGCCATTAAATTTTTATCAACTATTTAATGTCAACTATATTGAATACATTATACTATGTTTATTGATTATGATGCTTTGATGCTTTATTATTTATTCATTATTTAAGTTTATACAAGAAAAACTTGAAGAGCCTTTACAAGACTACAAGAGTACATTGAATAAAAAATAATTGTCTCCTTTCGACATCACTCCACTGCCCACACAAAACTAAACACCAAACAGCTATTTTTCTAGACATTTGTGTGTCCAGGTGTGCATATGCATATGTGTGTCAGTGTGCATATAAAGAGAAGCAATATGGAGTAGTGATTAGTAGCACAGCTATTGGAACCAGACACTTAGGTTCAAATACAATCTCCAAAGTTTAGCAGCTAGGTGGCTTTGGACAAGTTAGTTCACTTGTCTAGTAATGGGATTTACAAGGCAAACGGCTTTCTCTTTCAATGTCCTCCTCTGCAAAATGAGGATAATACTAATATCTACTTTATGGAGTAGCTATGAAGATAAAAGCATATAAGGCACTTAAAACAATACCCTTCCCATTAAAAACATAGCTAACATTTATTCAGTCCTTACTATTTGCCAAGCACTTTTTATGTATTAATCTCTTTAACCATCCCAACAATTATATCCATTTTTCAGATGAAGGAACTAAAGCCCAAAGGACTTAAAAGACTTGCCCAAGGTGGCACTGTTAGTAAAAGTTAGGATTGGCTTATGAAGCCCAGGTAGTCTTGCTCCAGAGTTTACACTCTTAACCACTATGCTATGTGCTAATCTTCCCATCAAAAGCACTCAGTAGCTATTACTTGATATTACATACGTATTCAAACATATGTTAGTATGTTTTATTATATAAATCATACCATAATACACATCGTAAGGTCACTTGCTTTCATCATTATACAAAATAATAGCAATTTTTCCTTGTCAATACTTATTTATTTAAACAGCTAGATGTATAATATAGTGTAGTTGCCTATAATGTATTTAAACATTTCTTTGTTGATGAACACTGGTTTCTATAGTTTTGCTACTGCAATGTGGCAGCAATCATCTTTATACAT
Organism: Cheracebus regulus; assembly: GCA_963574635.1. NCBI lineage: Eukaryota > Metazoa > Chordata > Mammalia > Primates > Pitheciidae > Cheracebus > Cheracebus regulus. The sequence continues at coordinate 33,078 of CAUYQU010051192.1, forward strand.
TCATCTTTTGTGTGTATGTGCAAATATTTCTACAGAGTGAATGTCTAGTAATTGGATTTCCAAGGCAAAGGGCTTGATATTCGTTTAAGTGCTTTCTCAGGCAGGGCATCCCTGAGTAAACACAGGTTTTTATATGTCACATATATATTTTAATACATTTTCTATATAGCAACAAAATTTGTTGAAACTTCTTTGCTTGATTTATTCTGCCACTGTCCAAATGCCTAGCTTTGCAAATACTCTTTTATTTCTTTCACTTATATAAAAGGTACCTTTGTAATAAATCCCATCATATATTTAGATAAGAATTTTAAGACCATCCTACTTCCATCCTCCCTTCTTGGAACCAGCCTCAAAATGTCTATCAATTCAATTTTTTATTGGTAAATTGAATAATCTCAATTTTATTTTCTTTCTACATCTACACAAACCATCTACAGTATTGGTTCAGTGCAGCCTCTATGTCTGCTGACCCTCCCTTTACTATGTAAGCAAGTTATCAATCATAGAAGCAGTCCTAAGTAAGTAAAAATTACCTTGTTCCTGAAACAGTTGATTATGGAACACCGTAAAGAACCCTGTGGATTGCACACTCTGCCAGGGCTTCTCCTAGAAAATAGAAACAAATACTATATGTAGTTTCAGGGCCCAGTCTCTTTAATCTTTTTATCTGCCTGGGATTCCTTCCAAGCAACACAACAGAATATAGCTCTATAGCTTGTCTCTCGGTGACACACCCCTCTTGATCCTGTCTGATGGCCAACAAAGCAAACTCTCTTCTGATTTGATCCAACTAAAGTAAGCTCCACTTTCCTACCTTTTTATTTTCATTTCAATCAAGGTCTCTTAGTTCCTCTTTGTAGACTTGAGTTTAGCATTTTGAGAGACATTTATCTGTGAGATAACATTTTTGGAGGAGCTAGAAGGAAGCTATTATCCCTGAAAACACTTTGGCAATATGAGGATTATCTTGACCTCATTTGTGGAGTATATCTCTAGCCATATCTCTAGTGCTGTTCCCTTTTAACAAAAGATATGTTTTTAGTATTTGAGTCTTTTATACATGCCTAATACCAGAGTGTTTTGCTTCCATTGTAACGCTGGTATACTTCAAGAACAGCAGCCAAACTCATTCGTAGAAAGTGATAATGAGAATGACTCATTGTATAAATTTGAGTATGTACAAATGTAAGTTTTCTAAAGCTGCCCATTTTGTTTTTAATAAAAAATTTTCTCAGTCAGCTGAAATATTCAGTGGAATTGATGACCAGTGCTAGAAGGTCCAAGTTGCTGATGAACACTTTGAGCGCTCGGCGCACTCTAGAATTTCTAATTTCTTTCCAAACCAGCATGAAGGCAATCAGATTAAGCACTCTTGACATGTTGGTTTTGGGGGGAAGCAGAGGTAAAAATAAGTGCATCCCCGTCTTTGTTACTCACTCTTGTTCCTTCTGTCCCAATTTGTCCAAGGTGGGTACCCAAGGGAAAAAGAAATACATACAACACAGAATTATTTAACTATGCAGAATTCCCCATCTAATATCAACTTCTTATCTTTTAGGCAAGTACAGGAGTTCTAGCTGAGACTTAGATCTCAAATTCCTACATAATTGTCTATTCTGATAAATCGAGCTAGATTATAGGTGAGTTTTAAAAAGATCTGTTATTTAGTTTTTATTTTGGAATAATTTTTAATGTACAGGAAAGTTGTGAAGATAGTACAAAGAGTCCCATATATCTCACACTCAGTTTCTTCGATTGCTAGCATCTTATGTAATCATGATACATTCATCCAAACTACTGACACTGATATATTGTTATTAACTAAAGGATCCATTTTTTTTCACTCCAATTTTAGTTTAAACAAGCAATAGGGTATAATCTTGGCATTCCCCATTGTTAGCATTCTAATGGCTGAAAATACTTCGGAAAAGTAGGTATAAAGAAATAGTTTTAGTGAGAAAAGCTTCAACTACAACAGGCATAAGCATCCCGTTCCCTGTTTCTTTTCCATTATACATTATCCTTAGCCTTGTGTGGCTCAGAAAAGGGAGAAGGTTGGTATTTCTAGGCTGAAGACAACCCTGGGGCTATCCTACTGTACTAAATGGCATAGAAGAGGGAAAAGAAAAATTGGAGGCAAAAATTAACAATATATATACCAGAAAGAAATGAGTGGTAAACATTTACACTTTCCACTAAAAGTAACATTCTTTACTAAACGCATGTCTCTGATCCATACTAGAACAACCATGTAACAGTAGAAATTTGTAATACCCTTAAAATACCTTCATAAATGAGAGTATACCATAAACTGTACTCCGTATAAACTGCTATACAATTAAGGTACAAATTACTTTCAAAATTTTGATAATCCTTTTAGGTATAGAAAGTGGATATTTACTTAGAATGAGGGGAAAGAATCACACAACGCCATACTACCTGAACATGCCCAACCTCATCTGATCTGGTATTATTATAGTAATTTGTTTTATTGGTAACTTTTTATCTAAGGAACCAATGGTACAAAGTTCAAGATTCTGTAAATATAATAGGAGATCATAATTTCCAAAGGTTGGAGGGGCTTTTAGATATCCCTTCAACTGGAAGAAAAGGTTACCTAAATTAGTTATAGCATGTCTAATACTGTCTTCCTGTCTCTCCTTGAACTTTGACATCTTTTGGCAACTTTGTTTGTTTGAAGGTTTTGTTTTGTTTTGCTGCATTCCGCTAACATTACCTTACTGTAACTTTCATGCTTTGCTTATAGTAGGTCTGCCGCTTCCTACTAAAGCAAATACCCAAAATAATTTTTTCTTTTGAGAGACTAATACTCATCTAAAGCAAGCTAATACCTCTTGCACACAAACCTTCTCTTTTCTGGGCTCAAATAATCCTGGGTTTTGTCTACAAATCAGTCTTTGAGGGATTTTACTACTTTATCTTTGCTCTTTGAGCAATCAATTTCAGTAAAATTACAACCTCACTTTTCATATTAAATAAACACATTTTCTTTTTGTTGAGAGGCTGTCTCTATGGGAGTTATGAGTGTATGCTGTATATGGAGAGAACTGGGTTCAAATTCAGGTTTTATGACCATGTCAAATTACATAATCTCGGGGCTCATTTTTCACCTTTGTACAATGGGCTATAGTAATATTCCTTATCTCAGCATGTTTGTATAACAATAAAAGATGTTATTCATGTAAGGAATTAACTGGCATTCAACTAGAATACATCTATTATTACTCTACTTTTAGGTTGTCCTTTCACTGAAACAATTTTGTCTTTAATACATGATGTTACAACAAATAATTTATTTTTAAAATGTACCATAATCAAATAAGTTTTCTTTCTTTCCCTACCCTCATCCCAAAGCATTAGAATCCAAGGAAGAAGGAATTTTTGCAGAAGGATATTGGAAAAACAAAATTAAGAGAGAAGCAAATTAGTCTTTACTCCCTTTATTTGCATAAAAATATTATTCAGCCTTCACACTATTTTAGTTACAGGTTACTGTGTCTTATTGAGTCAATGTTAGTATTCTATTTTGCTTTAGTCATTAATAGTGCTGGTATTTAGTCAATTTTTGCATTTCCTTTGAGTGACTTGTCTCAGAGCAGGTACTTTATTTCAAACATACCAAAAAAATTCAATTGAATTATCAATCTTATCAGGTAAACTCTGGTTTCTAGGACAACATTTTTCAGCCTGCTGCTATGATACTGTCTTAGCATGGATGTCTTGTAGTACTGTTAATATTGCAGTAGTAATAAAACAGTCTTAAAACATGCTACAAAATGGTCATAAGTTTTGAAAGAAAAGTTCAGCATAAACAAAGTTCAGCATTTAATTGCATAAGTGGATTGCAACAGAGTCTTAAACTTGATTGTGTTGTCATGAAACCCCACAAAATCTTAAAGATTAAAACATGTCTGGAATATTGGAAAATAATTTGTTGGTGATATTTTAAATGATGTCTAATCAAAATGGTCACGATTTTCTAACACCATGTACGAAAGAAAGGAAATAGGTGTGCTTTCCAAATATCTAGACTGCATTAACTAAATATTTTGTTTGATGGAATCACAAGTAATTTCAAATTGTGTTTGCTTCAGTAATAGAAAGTGCCTCTCAGACTCATTTCTATGTTTAAATGTGTCTTCTTTCGTGGATACTGTGAAGAGGCTCAAAAAAAAAGCTGCTTATTTGCAACAAAGAGCAACATTCAGATGGTTGAAGGTGAGAATTTCAAATAATGCAGGTGTGAAAGTAAGAGAGCACCTTTAACAAACTCCAATTTTGAAATTATTTTTCCTCTTTCCATTTTGGGTCTCATCACTATTGTCAGAATGGTGGTTGTTCTGTCAAAAAAGCATGGTAGAGAAATAGGTGAGTGGAAAACCAGTTGCACCGCTAATCAATGCCATTAATGGCGATCTGTCCTGGGAAGTGATCAGGCTGCTAAATATTCAAGGAAAATTGTTGGATAGATCACAATAAACAAATCCTTTTAGTGTATAGTCTAGTGGTAGTAATCCCAGCGGTGCTGCTCATCCTGAATCCCCAGGTTCTGGTGAGTGTCTGCTAAGTGTTTTGGACATGGGAATGCCATTGAGGTCCTAACTCTTGCTGTTTATCATCGTTAGCTATAAAACTGTAAAATCTGAAGAAGAGACATTCACATGAGAATTACCATTCATCCCATCAAAAAAAAGCCCTGAAGCAATTTACCTATTTTTACTAAGCATAGTTAGACAAGCCAGTTCTACCATGAATATATTGAAAGACTAATATCTTGGTAATGTTTCCTAATCATTGTGCCATGACAATTTAAGCCACTGTCAAAACACTCTGTATGTTGAAATATCCTGAGTTTCTTTACCCCAGGCCGTTCCTTTTTTTTCTTTTTTGCCAAAATTCTTGTTTCTAAAGTCACTGCTTACAGCTTCGGTCTGTATCTCAGAGATAAAAGCCAACTAGTTCCTTTGAGGAACATAAACAACTGAATAGGCAATCAAGATTAAGGAAGAGACCTCCAGTACAAATGCAATAGTTGTCCTGGACTGAATTTTAAAAGCATGCAGTTACAGACTGCACAGGAAATGCAAATTTCAAAATAAACTGAACACTTAAACTCTATGTTATGTATAGAAAAAGTACTTAAAATTTGAAGTCATAGAATTGCTCCCAACCCATAGAAGTATTTCTTAAAATTTGAAAAGGTACTGATTAAACATTCAAATGTGACAGTATTAATATTCAGATATCCAGAAAATAGAGAATCACATTGCCAGAAATTTTATGCATGTAAGTCATAGTGCTTTGGTCTCAATGTAGTCATGGGAGAAAAATGAGGTGGGAAAATATTTACTGCAAGTATAATGAATTGATTACATCTGGAGCTGTGTTAAATTGTAGATACAGTTTACTACACCTCTGTGATCTTTTCCTTAACCTCGATTTTCTATTTTTACTTATTTTCAAAAGAGAATGATTAAACTTTGCTTCAGTAATTATTCACTACTAACTACATTTTATGACATTATTCAGTTGACCAAGATATTTTCTTGAAACAACAGAACGTTTCCATTGTTGTACCATTCCTGGTTATTGGAGACCAAGCTCATGCTAAGAATGTTCTTGTGGACTTGTGGTCCCTCCAGTGTAACTGAAAATAGATGGTTTCTGTTGTCCAGGTCACTTTGCTAAGTAAATTTGGTTATCATATAATAGGATTTTTTTTTCAGCTTACTTATTCATTATGAACAGAAAATTATGCTGGAGAGTATTTTTCTTCTACTAGCTGTCTGACAACCTTAAGAATGACTTTCTAGATGCAATTTGAGGAAATAATTTATCTTACAACAATAAATGTTCCTTCAGAAAAAATGAAATGGAGAACTAAATGTGTATTAAATGTATTAGAGAAAACCAGTCCTAATTTGGAGAGCTTAAGGTTCCCAAATCACCTGAATTATTCAAACTCTCTGTCTCTGCTACCAGTTAATCGCTTCACAGTTGTTGTTTTTTTTTTTGTTTTTCAGGTCAATAGACTAGGCTCTAAAATACCTCAAATCAATCTAGCCTTTGTCGATGGTAAAACAACAGAAAGCTGATGCCTTCACTCTTTCATTCATTCATTTCATTCATACACTAAACACATATCTAACATCACTTTCATAAGTCATGTTACACAATTTTCATCAGGGAATTTCAAACAAAAATAATGCATTTAAATATAACAATGTTCCAAATAATTGAGAAGCCTTCCTAAGACGAGCCATATTCTTTAAGCACTTCACTCAGTAAAACCATTTTCTATGAAAAAGAAAAGGATGCTATATTATTTGATAACAACCTCCAGTGTGAACAGAAGTCTTGGTACTTTACTAATATGACATGGGTAATTCATACAAATAATACTTATATTATAAATGGCTTCATATTTTACAAAGAATGTTCACATTATTTATATCACTTGATCCACATACAAACACTGGCAAGGAGATAGGGCAAACAGTGTTTTTTTCTATTTCACAAATATCCTTCTCTGAACCCCAGCTCAGAGAAGGATAGTGGCTTGTCCTAAGTATATATGGCAGAACTGAGACTAAATCTTTGTCTACAAACTCCAAATCCTTTATCATTCAGTGCACAGGATGTTTATTAACTGAAGGTGACACTTACTGAGAGCATACATGTGCCAGAGACTGCACTATCTTTATATGTATTAGCTCATCTGCAATTAATAAACAAGGAAATCAAGCCTTAGTGAAATAAAATAACTTTAATCAAGGTCATACAATCAGTTAGTGGCAGGACCAAAATTTGCAGGATGGTCCTGTGATTCTAAGGCTCACATTTTCAACCACTTCTTATTCTGTAATTTCCTCCATCATCACAGGAAGGATTTTAATTAGGTATAATTATATCAATTTCCTCTTTTCATCATATTAACTTAGAGAACAGACAGGCTCCTATCTCTATTAAATACCATTTAATTTCTATTGTTGCTATTTTTCAGATTTCTCTTCTAAATATCCACCTCTAAGTCTACAAGTTACATTTTCTACTCTTTGAACCATTTTCAGTGGGCTCAACTAAATTCTGTGAATTCTTCTCCTTTCTCCTTTTTTAAACAGTAACATCTTTTTATATCTTACCTAATCACACAGCTACATATTCTTAATGAAGAAAACATAAAGCACAAAAGAAAGAACAAAAGTTATCATAAATACAACCAACATAAGATAACAATGGTAATGGTTAAATTTTCTGAATATGTAGAAGTAAAAATAATGACTATGCTAGAAGCTTTCATATATTTAAGGATCACAACAACCCTTGGAAGTAGGTACTATACTTATATCCATTTATAGCTAAGGAAAATTACGCTTATATAGATTAAATTATTTATTCACATTCATATATTTAAGAGGCAACTCTATGATAGAAGTAGAACTGTCGACCTGCCTTTCCAAGTGTGTCTGTTTGGATTGATATTGTATATTACTTCTTTCTCTATTTTTGGCCTTCAAGTATATCACAAACAACTTCTCTATTCAGTAACCTTCAACATGATTTCTAATGAAAGGTTAGTAATCTATAATAACAATGTAATAGGCACATGTATACCTATGTAACAAACCTGCATGATCTGCACATGTACCTCAGAACTTAAAGTATAATTTTAAAAATGTAATATAACTTAAAGAACCTCCATATTTAAGGGTAATGTGACTGCTTTTTATTCTGCCGTAAAATTGCAATGAAACATTTTTGTACTGTTGTGCCAAAAGATAGCATTCTATATCTAGTTTTTTTGTGATGTGGGGTCTGTGTTTGTCTGTTTTGTGTTACTATAAAGGAATACCTGAGACTGGGTGATTTATAAATAAGAGAGGTTTATTTGGCTTATGGTTTTGCAGTCTGTATAAGCATGGCACCAACATCTGCTCAGCTCCTGATCAGGTCTCATGAGTTTTTACTTATGGTGGAAGGTGAAGTGGGAGCATACATGTGACATGGTAAGAAAGGGACCAAGAGAGAATGGAGGACATGTCACCCTCTTTTAAACAACAAGCTCTCTTGTGGACTCATTACCACAGGGAAGGCATCAAGCCATTCATGAAGGATTCACCCCCGTGACCCAAACATTCCCACCAGGCCCCACCTCGAACACTGGGGACCATAATTCAACATGAGATTTGGAGGGAACACACATCCAAACTATATCAGTGTCTATGTTTGGTACCTTTTCTGCTGCTTGCCTGAGAGGAGCCCTGCCATCTCCAGGCTTTTTTTATTTGATTGTCTTTACCTTTAGGATTCTTAGTGTAGCTGATTTCAATTACTGACTTTCAGTGATATTGATCCATGGCAGAGCAGCACCCAGTCTCTCCTGACCTTCATGTTTACCTCGCTTTCACTGTTAAAAATTTACTTGTTCAGTCAGTTCAGGTTCTTACTTGCATTAACAGGAACAAAAACTCGCTAACTTGAAAAAAGAGATGTGTTTAAAGGGTATCCAGTAGCTTGCAGAATGGATGAGAAGATGGAAGAAGGAAGTTCAGGAAATCAACAGGAACCAAGGGAAGCTAAGCAGCCAAAATAGCGCCAGAAGAATAGTCTAGCGAGGTCCCTGTACCACCACCACCACCACCAAAATCACTGCTTTTGAAAAACTTGATGTCAGTACTTCTTCTTTGATGATGGTTTCCAAACTCTCCTTACTCCTTTGTAAAACTCCCTCAATGTTCAGTCTTGGGTGACTACATCTAAATGAGCCTAGCTCATGTTCCTAGATGCTGCTTTGCTGCTAGAGGCTAAAGAAAAGAAGCTCGCTGCTTCAGCTTCTATGGCAGGAGGCAATTACCCAACCAACAGAACACATAATGAGGAATTTCTCCCACATAGGTAGAGGATTTGAATGCTGGGAAGCTATGCAAATAACAAATATCCACTATAGTTTTGCTTAAGAGATTTTTGCTACCTCAGGTAGGCCAGTTATGAAATGGCTGCTTAATCTCTTTGATTTAGTCTTGTTTTCATTGTTCTATACTTTGCAAAAATTTTCCAAGTTTGTGGCACAGGGATGGCACTCTCCTCTAAGTACTCGACTTGATATAGAGTTCCCTCCAACTTTCATGTTATTTTGCAAGTCATCACAGGCATGACAGTGCTTCAAATGTTTACATTACACAAAAGAATGCATTTAAAACACAATGACTATATGTACAGCAATGTTTGGAGACAATGTAAAAAGTCTAAATTTGGGGAGGCCTGTTGTGAATACATGGCCTTGGCCAGAATGATGCTTCTATATAATCCTCTGTTACACTCCCATTTCCTCCACTGATTCCCACAGATAGATGCCTTTCCTTTGATTATTTAAATCAGTTGCATGGGAGGAGCATTTCGGAAAGGATTGGATGCATTTACTCAAGTTACACTCTTTGACAGAATCTCTTATGCATATATTAATGGGATCCTATAATGTCTGTAATAGTGGGGCAGAGTCAGGGCAATGTTATGCATGATGTAAACCAAACTCTAGGTTTCCACATAATAAGCTCTTTTCTATTTGCCCCTGTATCACATTAATCCTTTAAAAATGTGTAGTGTTTCTCATTATTACTTTAAAATAAATTACACTTTAAGTATATCAATTAAACATTTTGCAGCTCCTAATGACTTGAAGAACTGATAAAGCTTTATTTTCTGAGCCTTGGCATTGCTAAATAAGATGGTTTCATTTTATATTAGTAATAAATTGGCAAAAATATTGGTTAATTAACATTGGTTAATTGAATCATTATGGAAACAAACACTTGCATGCACCTCAAGAATTAAATGAGAAAACCAGGCTGGGATGTGCATTGTAAATTCTTCCTAATAATGGGTGATGGGTACAATAATGTTCTTTCCCTGTCCACCTGACTCATTACGAAGCTTTCAAATCAAGATTGATTTTTTTTTCTAACATTGTCTGTCACATTAATACTGTACTTTCTATTAACATAACACAATGATTGTGGATAAGATTAAGTACACTTTATATGATGAGTTTCCTTTTGAAAACATCTTTCATTATCATGAAAATGTAGACACCTGGCCCCAGGCAGGTATATGTTTTTATCAATGTGCTATAGCACTTAAATCCAGTCATAAAAATAAAAAGTAATTGGCTTTAAGTGGTTTGATTACTTTAATTCTTTGGATATATTTTACGTGATATAGGTCATTGAAAACGCAAAACTACGGCAGCATATTTATTTACTGAAATCATGGTAGAATACTGGTTCCACCACTAAATATATTACCATATTTATATGAACTCATCTCCTGGTAAAGACATAAAAACAGGATAGAGAATATCCTGCTGGTATTTGATCATCACAGACTATCGGTAAATTCCTGCTCCCTTTACCCGAAGCTACACCTCTCTTCCACAACCGATCAAGTGTTTTTAGTTTACTATTTGGATTCCTTCTTCCTTGTCAATCAATATTGTTCTAATATGCGATCAAAGCCTTACCCTCTTTTGCTAGAGAAGACAATATCCTGACCACATATACAAGATATTCATATCCATTTCCACACATCAAAGAATACACATTCACATTATTTCACCTACTATATACTACTATATTTACCTACGGGGAGATGTTTATTTGAAGGCAGAAATCTAGAAAGAAAATGAATACTTTTCAGAGATTTATAGAAAGTCCAAAATCTCATGCAATTCATAACTAACTTGGGAAGGAATGGATGTTGAATATGTTTGGTAGAAGAGGCAAACTGCATAGTTAACAGTGCCTGAAAACTGGGAACATTTTATATATGACATCAGGAAGGAAGATTCTCTATTAATAAAATGACTAACAAAGCTTAAGAGTGGGGCACGGGAAGGAGTAGAACTGATAATACTTCACTACATGGGTGGAATGAAGAGGGAAACGGGCATAGAGTTTTAGAGTATCCACAACAAGACGGAGTAATGATGAGAGTTCTGCAGCTATGTTTCTGGGATCATTGGTGAGAATGAATTCAGTACTGTGATTTGAAGTGGGTAGATAGTAAACAATGAAATGGACTGAGCCAATCCTGAATATAAAAAAAGAAATACTAATTGATCAGTAGGTTCATTTCACCTCAATCATTTTCCCTGTTGTATTATGCTTACTTGTTCATTGGATCTTGATACATTTTCTGTTACTTCATTATTTTCAGCACCTCAAGTGTGTTGCTTTTCACTAGACACAATTGCTAGTTCTCACCTGAATGTAACACTTTGTGAGTAATCACCAACACTTTTATGCCTGTAGGGTAAAATTTGCAGCAGTATCATATCCTAGAAGTATTTCTCCATTTTGTATAATATAGAATTTGCATGTGCTAAGTATCCCAGACAGTCTTAGAAGCTGAATAAGTCTTTTATAAATTTAGTAATTAATATTTATTCATTGTATTATGTAGTCATATATTTATTTACTTTAGAAATTCTGTTTGATTGACCTGAACACATAGTACCTACTTTGTGGCAATTATGCTGGATACTGGTCATATTTTTTTCTGCCAACTTCAAAATCAGTATATTCAAAGCAAATATTTTATATTACCCCAAATCTACTTCTTGTTTTCCCCTATCACCATGATCTTAGATCATCCAATCTGTCTTAGACTCTCTTATCCCATTACTCACACTCACCCAAACACATCACACTTTTGATTGTATTCAGTACATGCAACCCCAAAATATGGCACCTGGCATTTGAAAAAAGAGCAGAACTGGGAATGTCACTTTCACCTTCACCTTGCCCTTCTTCCCTGAGGCAAGCCATAATATCCTCATTCAAGTGGTGTCCTGCCTATTGTCAGAAGAGGAGAGCCAATAACACAGAGATGCCAAGAATAATCTAAATTAAAAGGCCTTGCTAAATTACACCCACAGTTTATTATCATTAGATCATTCCCCCTTTGTCTTCCAGTTATGTTTCCTCACAACTTCTTTTCCCTTATTCTTCCAAGCTTTGTTGACCCTACTGCTGAAATCACATTCACACATATATCCCACTCCCATCTGCTTGAGTTCAAGTTCTATTATCTCCTGCTCTACTTCAAGTTCTCCTTATCCCCTACTTGGATTGTTTCTTGTTTCCAATTCATTGTTCACAGAACTGTCAGAGAGATTTTCACAGTGACCTGACCAAGAAACTCCTTAATTTTAAAGCCATCTTGTTTACTAGTATTTTTTAGAGCTTCTTAACATTGTCTATGAGGCCCTTCATATCTTTGGTTTCTGTCTATCAAAACCACCTCATTGTATTTCACTAGTCCATTTCACTAGGCTACATTCTCTTCTGAACACCAAGAGTCATTTCCAGAGGCTGAATCAGATTGGTTTCTGCCATGATTGTAAGTTTCCTGAGGCCTCCCAAGCTATGCAAAACTGTGAGGCAATTAAATTTCTTTTCTTTTTTAAAATTTTAAGTTGTGGGAAACATGTGCAGAATGTGCCGGTTGGTTACATAGGTATACGTGTGACATGGAGGTTTGCTGCATGTATTGACTAGTCTTCTAAGTTTCCTTCCCTTACCCTCCACCCCATAACAAGCCCTGGTGTGTTTTTTTCCCCTCCCTGTGTCCAAGTGCTCTCATTGTACAACTGCCACTTATGAGTGAGAACACATGGTGTTTCCTTTTCTCTTCCTGTGTTAGTTTGCTGAGGATAATGGCTTTCAGCTTCATTCATGTCCATGCAAAGAACATGATCTCATTTGTTTTTATGGCTGCATAGTATTCCATGGTATACATTTACCACATTTTCTTTATCCAATCTATCATTGGTGAGCATTTGGGTTGGTTCCATGTCTTGGCTATTGTAAATTGTGCCACAATAAACATACATGTGCATGTGTCCTTACAGTCGGATGACTTATATTCCTTTGGGTATATACCCAGTAATGGGATGGCTGCGTCAAATGGTACTTCTGGATCTAGATCCTTGAGGAATCACCACACTGTCTTCCACAGTGGTTGAATTAATTTACATTCCTACCAACAGTGTAAAAGCATTTCTATTTCTCCACAGCCTCTCAAACATTTGTTTCTTGACTTTTTGATAATTGCCATTCTGACTTGCATTAGATGGTATCTCATTGTGGTTTTGATTTGCATTTCTCTAATAATCAGTTTTGTCAAGATATTTTTTCATATGTTTGTTGGTGGCATAGATGTCTTCTTTCGAGAGGTCTGCTCATATCCTTCACCCACTTTTCAATGGGGTTGTTTGTTTTGTCTCGTAAAATTGTTTAAGTTCCTTGTAAATACTGGATATTAGACCTTTGTCAGATGGGTAGATTACAAAAATTTTCTCCCATTCTGTAGGTTGTCTTTTCACTCTGGCAATCTTTTGCTGTGCAGAAGCTCTTTAGTTTAATTAGATCCCATTTGTCAATTTTGGCTTCTGTTGCCATTGTTTTCGTCATTTTTGTCATAAAGTCTTTGCCCATGCCTATGTTCTGAACAGTATTGCCTAGGTTTTTTTCTAGGGTTTTTATGGTTTGGGGTGTTACATTTATGTCTTTAATCCATCTTGTGTTAATTATTGTATGAGGTGTAAGGAAGGGGTCCATTTTCAGTTTTCTGCCTATGGCTAGCCAGTTTTTCCAGCACCATTTATTGAATAGAAAATTCCCCATTGCTTGTTTTTGTCAGGTTTGTGAAAAATCAGATGGTTATAGATGTGTGGTGTTATTTCTGAGGTCTCTGTTTTGTTCCATTGGTCTATATGCCTGTTTTTTTATGAATACCATGTGGTTTTAGTTACTGTAGCCTTGTAGTATAGTTTGAAGTGAGGTAGCATGATGCCTCCAGCTTTGTTCTTTTTGCTTAGGATTGTCTTGGCTATATAGGCTCTTTTATAGTTCCATAAAAATTTAAAATAGTTTTTTTTATTTCTAATTCTGTGAAGAATGTCAATGATAGTTTGATGGGAATAGCATTAAATCTATAAATTACTTTGGGCATTATGGCGATTTTCTCTATATTGATTCTTCCTATCCATGAGGATGGAACGTTTTTCCATTTGTTTGTGTCCTCTCATGTCCTTGAGCAGTGATGCAGTTCTTCTTGGAGAGGTCCTCCAGATCTCTTTCTAGCTGTATTCCTGGGTATTTTATTCGCTTTGTAACAATTGTGAATGGGAGTTCATTCATGATTTGGCTCTCTGTTTGTCTATTGTTGGTGTATAGGAATGCCTGTGATTTTTGTACATGGATTTCATATCCTGAGACTTAGCTGAAGTTGCTTATCAGCTTAAGGAGTTTTGGGGCTGAGATTTCTAAATATAGAATCTTATTCTCTGCAAACAGAGACAACTTGACTTCCTCTCCTCCTGTTTAAATAACTTTCTTTCTCTTGCCTGATTGCCCTGGCCAGAACATCTAGTACTATGTTGAATAGGAGTGGTAAGAGAGTGCATCCTTGTCTGGTACCTGTTTACAAAGGGAATGCTCCCAGCTTTTGCCAATTCAATATGCTATTGGCTGTGGGTTTGTTACAAATTGCTCTTATTATTTTGAGATATGTTCTATCAACACCTACTTTACTGAGAGTTTTTTAACATGAAAGAATGTTAAATTTTATCAAAGACCTTTTATGAATCTATGGAGATAATCATGTGTTTTTTTGTCTTTGGTTCTGTTTATGTGATGGTTTACATTTATAGATTTGCATATGTTGAACCAGCATTGCATCCTATGGATGAAGCTGACTTGATCATGGTGGATAAATTTTTCATGTACTGCTTGATTGATTTTGCCAGTATTTTATTGAGGATTTTAGCATTTATGTTCATAAGGGATATTGGCCTGAAGTTTTCTTTTTTTGTTGTGTCTCTGCCAGGTTTTGGTATCAGGATGATGCTGGCTTCATAAAATGAGTTAGGAATGAGTCTTCTTTTTCAAGTGTTTAGAATAGTTTCAGAAGGAAGGGTACTAGCTTCTCTTTGTACCTCTGATAGGATTTGGCTGTGAATAGGTGTGGTCCTGAGATTTTTTGGAGTTGGTAGGCTACTGATTACTGCCTTCATTTCAGAACTTGCTATTGGCCTACTCACGGATTCAGCTTTTTCCTGGTTTAGTCTTGGGAGGGTCTATGTGTCTAGAAATCTATCAATTTCTTCTAGATTTGATTTTTTAGCTTATGTACATAGAGGTGGTTATAGTGTTCTCTGATGGTACTTTGTATTTCTGTGAAGTCAGTGCTGATATCCCCTTTATCATTTTTTCACTGTGTCTATTTGGTTCTTCTCTATTTTCTTCTTTATTAGTCTAGCTAACAGTCTACCTATTTTGTTAATTTTTTCAAAAAGCCAGCTACTGGATTCACTGAGGTTTTTGGAAGGCTTTTTGTGTATCTAACTCCTTCAATTCTGCTCTCATCTCAGTTATTTCATGTTTTCTGCTAGCTTTTGGATTCGTTTGCTGTTTCCTCTCTAGCTCTTTTAGTTGTGATGTTAGGGTTTCAATCTGAGATCTTTCTAGCTTTCTGATGTGGGTAGTTAGTGATATATATTTTCCTCTTAACACTGTTTAACAGTGTTCCAGAGATTCTGGTATGTTGTCTCTTTGTTCTCATTGGTTTCAAAGAACTTCTTGATTTCTGCCTTAATTTCATTATTTACCCAGGAGTTATTCAGGAGCAGGTTGTTCCATTTCCATGTAATTGTGTGGTTTTGAGTGAGCTTCTTAATCCTGAGTTCTAATTTGTTTGCAATGTGGTCTGAGAGACTGTTATAATTTCGGTTCTTTTGCATTTGCTTAGCAGGGTTTTACTTCCAATTATGTGGACAATTTTAGAATAAGTGCCATGTGGCACTATGGAAAATGTATATTCTATTGATTTAGGGTGGAGAGTTCTGTAGATGTCTATTAGGTCCACTTGATTCAGAGCTGAGTTCAAGTCCTAAATATCCTTGTTAATTTTCTGCCTTGTTGATCTAATATTGACAGTGGGGCATTAAAGTCTCCCACTATTATTATGTGGAAGTATAAGTCTCTTTTTAGGTCTCTAATAACTTGTTTTATGAAACTCAGTGCTCCTGTATTGGGTTTATATATATCTATGCATCCAATAGCTTTTCTTGTTGAATTGATCTTTTCACCATTATGTAATGCCTCTACTTTTTTTTTCTTTCCATTTGCTTGGTAAACTTTCCTCCATCCCTTTATTTTGAGCTGAAGTGTGTCTTTGCATGTGAGATGTGTCTCCTGAATACAGCACATAGATAGGTCTTGAATCTATCCAACTTGCCAGTCTGTGTCTTTCAATTGTGGACATTTAGCCCATTTACATTTAAGATAATTATTGTTATGTGTAAATTTGATCCTGCCATCATGATGCTATCTGGTTATTTTGCACACTAGTTGATGCAATTTCTTCACAGTGCCCTTGGTCTTTATATTATGGTGTGTTTTTGCAGTGGCTGGTACTGGTTGTTCCTTTCTATATTTAGCGCTTCCTTCAGGAGCTCTTGCAAGGCAGGCTTGGTGGTGACACTCGCAGCATTTGCTTGTCCATAAAGGATTTTATTTCTCCTTCACCTATGAGGCTTAGTTTGGCTGGATATAAAATTCTGGATGGAAAATTCTTTTCTTTAAGGATGTTGAATATTGGCCCCCACTCTCTTCTGGCTTGTAGAGTTTCTGCTCAGAAGTCCACTGTTTGTCTGATGGACTTTCTTTTGTAGGTGACTTGGCCTTTATCTCTGGCTGCCTTTAACATTTTTTCCTTCATTTTGACCTTGGAGAATCTGATGATTATGTGTTTTGGGGTTGATCTTCTTGTGGATTATCTTAGTGGTGTTCTCTGTATTTCCTGAATTTGAATGTTGGCCTGTCTTAATAAGTTGGGGGAAGTTCTCCTGAATAATATTCTAACGTGTTTTCCAGCTTGTTTTCACTGCCCCATCTTCTTCAGGTACTCCAATCAATCATAGGTTCAGTGTTTTTATGTAGTCCCAAATTTCTCAAATGCTTTTGTTCATTTCTTTTCATTTTTTTTTTCAATCTTGTCTGCATGCCTTATTTCAGCAAAGTGGTCTTCAAACTCTCATATCATTTCTTCCATTTGGTCAGTTCAGCTATTGACCCTTGTGTAAGTTTCACGAAGTTCTCATGCTGTTTTTTAGATCCATCAGGTCATTTATGTTTCTCTCCTAACTGGTCATTCTAGTTAGCAACTCCTCTAACCTTTTATCAAGGTTTTTAGCTTCTTTACATTGGATTAGAACATGCTTCTTTAGCTCAGCAGAGCTTGTTATTACCCATCTTTTGAAGCCTACTTCCGTCAATTTGCCCATCTCATCCTGCCTCCGTTTCTGGATGCCTGCTGGAGAGGCATTGCAATCTTTTGGAGAAGAGGCACTCTGGACTTTTGGTTTTTCAGTGTTTTTCTTTGATTCTTTCTCATTTTCATGAGTTTGTCTAGTTTTGATCTTTGAGGATGCTGACCCTTGGGTGAGGTTTTTGTGGAGACTTTTGTTTTTCTTGTTGATGCTACTGTTGTTGCTGTTTGTTTGGCTTTCTTTCAGTGGTTAGGGCCCTCTTCTGTAGGACTGCTGTGGTTTGCTGGGAGTTCACTTCAGGCCCTCTTTATCTGGTTTGCCCCGGAACCTGGAGATGTCACTTAAGGAGCATGGAGAATAGTAAATATGGGTTCTTGCTTCTTCCTCTGAGATCTCTGATGTCAAGGGGCACCAACCTGATGCTAGTAAGACTGCTCCTATATAGGGTGTCTGACACCCCCCGTTAAAGCGTCTCACCCAGTTGGGTGGCACAGGGAACAGGAATTGTTAAATGAAGCACTTTGGTTGTACCTTGGTCGAGGGGCTGCTTCACTGAGGGGAAACCAACTCACCTGGGCTGCCTGGATTCCTCACAACTACCAGGAGGAAAGGCTAAGTCTGCCAGTCCACAGAAACTGCAGCCAACCCTCCCCCTAGGGGCTTGGGCCCAGGGACATCAGAGTTCTGTCCCTGAGCTCCTGGCTGGAGTTGTTGGAGTTCCTGCAGGGAGGCCCCATCAAGTGAGAAAGGATGAGTCAGGGTCAGGCCTGAAGAGGTGGTGTGGCCACAGTATACCACAGCTGGTGTGTTGGGATATGGGAGACACCCTTTGGGACCAAGCTGTCCAGCTGCAGCAGGGAAAAAGGTATAGAGATGGATACCACCCTTCCCCCTGCCCAGGGAGGAAGGGCGGTAGCCATCTTAGCATGTTACGCAGCTATCAGTCCCAGTGCTGGCTGCGACCCCTTTCCCAAGGAGTTCAAACAGCTTAGGCAGCAGGCAGTTGCAGCTGTGGTGCTGGCCACCCCTCTCCCCAGGCATACAGCAGGCTTAAGCAGATTCTAGCTGAGAGGCTATTGAGAATTTGCACAGCTCCGGGATTGGAAACACAGGCCCTGGTGGCATTGGTTCATTAGTGTCATCTTCTGATCTGTGAGTTGCACAGTTCAGTGGAAAAAGCATGGTTTTCCCAGCTGGATAGCATGCTCACTCACCACCTCCCTTGGCTTGGGGGTGGGGCTCCCATGCCCTGTGTGGTTCTCAGGTGGGTCACTGCACCACACTGCTCTTTCTTCCTCTCCATGGGTCACACTAGCCACCTACTCAGTTCTGACGATAGAACCTGGATACCTCACTTGCCAGTGCAGGATTCACATGCTATTACGGTTCTTTTCAATGGGTGCCTCTAATCGCCACTGTTTCTGGTCAGCCCTCTGGGTCCCACCTCTAACCTCTTTTCTTTATAAATTATTCAGTCTCAGGTACATCTTTATTAACATCATGACAATGAACTAATACACCAACCATATACCAAGCGCTCAGCCTTTTCTTAGGATTTTCCAGTAGACTACATTACTACATATCTGATTTTTCCCAGAGTTCTTTTCAAACTACTATTAGAATTATAGAACTATTTTGTTCTTTTACATTAAGGTATTATTATGGTTTTTCAATTTAAAGTAATACATACTCATGCAAGATAATTATAAAAACAAAAAGTTGAAGGAAGAAAAAAACACACATAGTTTCATCTTCAAAAAATGACTATTAATATGTGAAGATATTCCCTTCAAGGCTTATTTGCATGCATCCTTTATATTTTATAGATCATTTTTCTTTTTAAAATTAAAGCAATGATTCATTTTTTTTTCTTTAGGTAAAACAACGTAAGTTCATTTAGAATAAGATTATCCCAGGTTAAAAAATGATGATACAAATATATGAAAGCATTAAAAAAAATACTGTTGCTGCCTCTTATAGCAGAAAATGTTTAGTCTTCTTTGGCAGAAGTCTAAGAATTTACAATTGAAATGCCTATTTAAAAAATACTGGAAACCTTATAAAAATCAGGAAGTTATCCACTACTATAGTTAACATTATTAACCTCTTAATATTGCCTTATGAAAAAAAAAAGTTGGGCAACTTAAATTGTTACATGAAAACCTTTATCCAGAAATTATTCTCTCATGAAAAAGACTTTTGGCAAGCTGCCCATAATGCAACGTTCTAGCATTAAATTAAAGGTCAAAAATATGTTAATGATAGGCATGCAATGTTCAGAATCCCTTCTTCCTCACTGACCAACTGTCTCTTCTAACTCTGATTATTGCCTTACCTTTGGCTCTGTAGATACATTTTGAATCTCATTCATTTATGTTCTTCTATTTCTTTCTTACTCTATTCAGCAGCGGAACCATTCTAGAAATCATATTCACCATAACTCTTAGGAGAACTTATGATGCCACTTCAAAAATGTTGTTTCCCAGTTTCATTCCCCTTCTCCATCATGATGCTGTTGTCTGTATGGACTATAACTGGAAGATGCCAAATACATAACATATTTTCTACCACTATCCACTTCTACACCCAGGTGTGGCCTCAGCATTATCCTTAACATAAAACCTGTGCAACCATTATTTCTGAATGGAATTTGATACTTGAAATGAAACTTTCTTATTATCCTTGGAAGTTAATTAACTAAACTGCAGAGGAATATCCTGCTAAGGAAACATACTCACTTCTAGTTACTGGTTATACCACGTGATTAAATACCAAATATGTCCAGGGCAGCCTTTGGAACATAGGTCTCTCTCTTGATACCTTTAGTTTTCTGTTGCTCTTGATTCTGTGTCCACATTAGATCAGCTACTGCTTTTATATTTCCCACTTTTTATTTCTAACCTTCCTTTATATTATCCTGCAACTTTAGTCTTCATTCCAATGTGACATATACTCATATTTATTCCCTTGATCCCAGAAAAAATATATTCTCCCTCTGCACCTAAACTCTTAATATCAGGTCAAAACTTCTAAAGTTTGGATATGGATTTTTCTTCTGCAATAAGGACCAAAGTACCAGTAGTTTAAAATATATAAAAATGTATTACTCACATAACAGTCTAAAGAAAGCTCTGAGTCAATGTTGGCCACATAGTGTTCAGAGACCTAGGTTCCTTATATCTTCTTAATCTGCCATTGTCAAGATTAAAGCGCTATGTAGTGCTCATATCTTATATGCCTACTCCAGCTACTGCCATCATCTTCACATATTAGATGGCTAGGAGAAGAGAAAGGAAAGGAAAGGGCTTGCCCCTCTTTGTAGTGGCATAACTGAGAAGTCTCACACCTTCCTTTTGCTCAGCTCCCATTGTTAGAACTTAGTCATGCTATACCTGACTAGAGGGGATACTAGGAAATACAGTTTTCAGTCTTATGCTCAGGTAAAAGGTAAAAGTTCTATTACTCAATAAACAAGGGAATAATGCATATTGGAGACAGCTAACCAATTCTGCCAAACTACTTTTTCTCAGACTAGTCATGTTTCTCAATTCTAGTTAAAGAATTTCTCTGAAAATTTGTCTGCTCTATTTGGGACATACAGCATTGGTCTATATCTATAATTTCCTCACTCTCTGCTCTCTAAGCATCGTGACTTCTTTCACCTTAAATAATTAACTCCAGAACTTTATGTTTATTCATCAGAAGAGAAGTAATACTCGTGAAAAGAGTATGGGTTATGTACTCAAAGATCCTAGATGTAGGACCTTGGGGAAGTCATTAAATCTTTCTGGCTACTATGCCATCCTTGCAGAATTATAGTGAACATTCAATGAGATAATGTATGTGCAAGTTGGAAAACCCTGTTAAAATGCTTGTGGCTGCTCCATTTCATACTGGTATGTTACAACTGTCTCTCCATAGCATCATTACCCTATAACTTCCTAATTTGACCTTCTGCTAAGTGATTTACTTCTCTAGGGTCCCAACTCTTAACTCTTAGCTCTTCTTATTATTGACACAGGTACAACATAATTATCTTTGAATTATTTGGCCCTAGAGATAATAGAGAGACTTACCCACATAGAATTTGATTGGGGTTTGGTTTTTAGTTCCCTTCAGGTTAGAGAATGGCATGACATTATTCATTTCAGTTAGTATTCTATGTCCTCTAGGAACCCTAATTTGGGCCTACCTAATTAAGACTAAGGTTTGTAGTGATCTTCTAATCCTTGATGGTGTTTAATTTTCACATTCTTTTCCTGGAGCATTTTGTATTTATTTTGGTTATTTAGCATAACTAATTTTAGCCACATACAAATTCTGTCAAATTATACCAGTTCTACTGGTAACTATACCATGTGTTCCCTGTTGTCAATCAGAAAGGAGAAACTTTAGTTCACAATGAAAAGTAAGCTTTGTTTGCTTCAGAAAACAAACATTCTTATCTATGCTAGTCTCTATTATGAAATTGAGAGTTTTATGTAGGAAAGGTCATAGTATAAAATATATAGGGTGTCATATTTTCAGGAAATGGAATAATGTGTGGCATTAATCACACTCAAAAAGAGTTGATCATGGATTTAAAGTATACTATATAGTAATTTTGCAGGCTTTTTTAGAAATAGAAGTTAGAGAAATAAGTTTTAGGCATAATTTGAAGGCTTGTTGGCATTATGCAGTTCATTTTAAAGTTAATGACTTAGAATATACTTGAAATGTTTATGTTTCTAATAAATAAAAAATATGGGAGAGAAAAGTAACCTGTACTGAAGGGCTGCTCTTCACTTCTATACTACTTTTTTTTATATAAATTTAATTAAAACCTAACAGCATCTCTGAAAGTCTGATATTCTGAAATATACCTTTTCACAATAAAGAAAATGATATTCAGAGAGATTAAGCATATTGTCTAAGTGGCAGAGCTAGTAGACACAGGACAAACTGTAGTCCACCTGCTCCAAAATAATTATTCACTCTTCAAGATCATGCTTCTTTCTTGAAACACATGAAGGTAAAACACACATGTTTTAAAATAAATGTTATTATTTAAAATCTTAAGACATTGGTTTGCAACTCACAATTTGTAGCTTTTGTAGCAAAAGAATGATGTTTGGATATTGTCAAACCACGTGGTATATAGTTATTCTCTTCACAATTTACTGTCAATCAAGTTTAAAGTATAAGAAGCTGTCAGATACGATTAAGGAGTAAAACATTGTACAATATATCAGTTAGATTATAGGTAATTCTTT
Source organism: Cheracebus regulus (assembly GCA_963574635.1). Lineage (NCBI taxonomy): Eukaryota > Metazoa > Chordata > Mammalia > Primates > Pitheciidae > Cheracebus > Cheracebus regulus. Next base: position 55,683 of record CAUYQU010051192.1, read on the forward strand.
CAAGAATAAATGGTTGGTAACTGTGCAGCTGAATTGCTTAAACCTAGTCTTGGCACTGCAACAGATCATGTGAAACATGACATGTACATTGTAGCTTTTAGTTATTATGCTTTAGTAAAGAATATAGTTGAATAAGTTGGCCTTATTTTATTCCAATTAACGTCTGAAAGTTATTTGAAAAGCAGATAAAAAGAATGTTAACTGATTCCACATTTCCATTGATGCCATTATTATTCAGACATGTATTCACCCAAGCAAAATATTTTGACTATTTATGTAATAATGCAACCTCCACTTAACCTGGTCTAAGTCCTAAAATTTAAGTTATAATTTCCAAGTATGACTAATCCAATGTTTATTTTGTAGACAAAAATCAAAACTCTCTAAATTTTAAAATGTTCAAAAGAAGAATATGTTTAGGATTCAAAGACAGTATGAGCTCAGAACAGTCAGAGATCAGTTCCAAGGCCAGGAGATCCCTATGATCCCTTCCAACTTTCTCATCGTAGTCCGAGGATAAATGCCAGCCCCTCTGTCTTCTGAACATAAACAGCATGTATCTTTTACATGTTAAAGTTCTGATAGTTTTAATTGTATATATGCTATAATATTTGAAGAATCAAAGAAAATTAAAAATACCCTTTGTCCAAACTTGCAAAGCCAGAGTGAAGAATGACATGGGGATCCTTCCTGTGCCACAACCACCACAAGTGAAGCAAGCACATGCAGCCTTGCTCCTGCTGGTACCCCACCCCAGCTGACATGTTTGCACTACTGGGGCTACTGACATGTGGGAGTGATCATAAAACCCATAGCCACCACCCTGGCAAGTCACTTTGCATTACACCATGCAATGGAGTTTTGTGGCCAGCAAACTGAGAACACCTTGGCACCTCTAGTACAGCAGGTTTCTAACCTCAAGGGGCCAGAAAACAAACCTAGGGGCTCAGTAGTAGTCCACAGAGTTAAAGCACACAACCCAGGAGTGCTGAGCTGAACCATGATTTCCCAAAATCTTCCAGAAATGAAGCCAGTTGACTTAACCCATGGTATACCACAATCAAACCCCCAAGAGTATTAAAGAAAAAAAAGCAAACCAAACAAAACAGAAAATACAAGCAAACAAACAAAAAATACCCATGTGAAGGACAGCAACTTCAAAGACTAAAGGAACATTAGCCCACACAGATGATAAAAAATCAGAAAAAGAACTCTGAAAACTCAAAGATCGGAGTGTCTTATTGTCTTCAAACAACCACACTTATTCCCCAGCAATTGTTTTTAATCAGGCTGAAAAGGGTGAAGTGACAGAAATAAAATTCAGAATATAGATAGGAATAAAGATCTTCAAGATTCAGGGAAAGTTGAAACACAATCCAGGGACTCTAAAGAACACAATAAAATAATACAGGAGTTGAAAGACAAAAAGACCATTTTAAGAAAGAACCAACAAAACTAATCTGATAGAAATGAAAAACTCAGTTCAAGAATTTTTAATACAATTATATTTATAACACTAGAATCAATGAAGCTGATGAAAGAATCTAAGTGCTTGAAGACAGGATCTCCAAAATTATTCAATCAGACAAAAAAAAGAAAGAAAGAAAAAGTAGATTACATGAACACCCTGAAAGATATGGAATTATATAAAAAGATCAAATTTATTACTTATTGGCATCATTCTTATCATCCTGAAAGAGAGGAAGAGAAAACAAGCAACTTGGAAAACATATTTGAGGATATCATCCATGAAAATTTCCCCAACCTTGCTAGAGAGGCCAACATTCAAATTCAGGAAATGTGGAGAAGCCCTGCAAAATATCACAAAAGATGACCATCCCAAAGACACATAATCTTCAGATTATCTAAGGTCAAAATGAAAGAAAAAATTTTAAATGCTACTAAAGAGAAAAGGCAGGTCACCTACAAAGGGAACTCCATTACGCTAACAGTGGACAATTTATCAGAAATTGTACAAGACAGAAGAGATTGGGGGCCTATATACAGCACCCTAAAAGAAAAGAATTTCCAACCAAGAAATTCATATTCAGCCAAACTAAACTTCATACATAAATGAGAAATAAAATCTTTTCACGCAAGCAAAGGCTAAGGGAATTTGTTACCACTAGATTTACCTTATAAGAGATCCTTAAGGAAGTGCTAAATATGACAATGAAAGACCACTGCAGGCAATCACAAAGAAACAGTTAAGTACACATACCATTAACCCTATAAAGCAACTACATAATCAAATCTACATAACAACCAGCTAACAACACAATGACACGATAAAATTCACACATATCAATATTAGCCATAAACATAATTGGGATAAACTCTCCACTTAAAAGGCACAGAGGGTAAGTTAGTTAAAGAAACAATACTCAACTGTATGCTATTTTCAGGAGATAAATATCACATGCAATGCCAGTCATAGGCTCAAAGTAAAGGGATAGAAAAAAATCTACTAAGCAAAAGGAAAACAGAAAAAAAGCAGGGGTTATACTAATTTCAGAAATAACAAACAAACATGAAAAAAACAGCAATCAAAACAAGACAAAGAAGGGCATTACATAATGGTAAAAGGTTCAACTCCACAAGACCTAACTACCCTAAATATATATGCCCTCAACGCAGTAGCAAGCATACCCACAAAACAAGTGCTTAGAGACCTAGATAACCACACAGTAATGCTGTGATACCTCAGCATCCCACTGACAGTATTGGGCAAATCATTGAGGCAGAAATCTAACAAAAATATTCAGAATCTGAACTTTACACTTGACCAAACAGACCTAATGCCATCTACAGAACACTCCACCCAACAACAACAGAATATGTATTCTTCTCATCTACACATAATACATACTCTATAATCAATATCAAGGTTGGCCATAAAACAATTCATAGCAAATAAAAAAATAAACTAAAATCATACAAACCACACTCTCAGACAACAGTGCGATAAAAATACAAATAAATATTAAGAAATTCACATAAAACTACATTAAAATTAACAAGCTATTTCTCATTGACTTCTAGGTAAACAATGAAATTAAGGCAAAAATCAACAAATTCTTTGAAATTAATGAGAACAAAAATACAACATACAAGAATCTCTATGACACATTTAACAAGTGTTAAGAGAGAAGCTTATAGTGCCAAAGGCCGACATCAAAAACTTCAAAATATTTAAAATCAACACCCTAACATCACACCTAGAATAACTAGAGAAACAAAAATAAATTAACCCAAAAGCTAGCCAAAAAAAAAAAACAATGAAAAAGAAAAAATAATCCAAATCACAGCTGAACTGAAAGAAAATGAGACGAAAACTATATAAAAGATTAATAAGTTAAGGACTGTATTAGTTTGTTCTCATGCTGCCATAAATAAATACCCAAGACAGGGTAATTTATTAAAAAAAAAAAAGAGAGAGAGAGAGAGAGAGATTCAATTGACTCATAGTTCCACATGGTTTGAGAGCCCTTACAATCATGGTGGAGGTTACCTCTTTAAAAGGTGGCAGGAGAGAGAATGAATGCCAGCAGGGAACAGGGCAGATGCTTATAAAAATATCAGATCTCATGAGAACTCACTCACTATATGAGAACACTATGGGGGAAACTGCTCCTGTAATTCAATTACCTCCTACCAGGTCCTTCCTATAACACATGGGGATCATTACAATTAAACGTGAGATTTGAGTGGAGACACTAAGCCAAACCATATCAAGGACTTTTGTTATTTAAAAGAATAAATTAGATTCATAAACCACTAACTAGCCTTATAAAGAAAAAAAAAAGAAGATGCAAATAAATACAATCAGAAATGACATAGAAGTCATTATCACCAACCCCACAGAAATACAAAAACTCTCAGAGACTAGCATGAACACCTCTATGCATAAAAGCCAGAAAACCTAGAAATAAATGAATAAATTCCTGGAAACATAGAACTTCCAAAGATTAAAGAAGAAAGAAATTGAATCCTTGAACAGATCAATAATGAGTTTGGAATTTAATCAATAATAAGACCCTAAGAAACAGAAAAAAAAATCAGGACAAGATGGATTCACAGCTGAATTCTACCAGATATATAAAGAATAGCTGGTACCATTTCTATGGAAACTATTCCAAAAAACTGTTGAAGAGGGACTCCTCCCTAACTCATTCTATGAGGCTAGTGTCATTCTCATACCAAAACCTGCCAGAAACACAACAACAACAACAAAAAGAAAACTTCAGCCAATGTCCTTGATAAACATAGATGCAAAAATTCTCAACAAAATACTAGCAAACCAAATTCAGTAGCATATCAAAAAGCTAACCCACCACCAAGTGGGCTTTATCTCTGAAATGCAAGGTTGGTTCAATATACACAAACCAATAAATGAGATTCATCACATAAACAAAACTAAAAAAAAACCACATGATCATCTCAATAGATGCAGTCTTTCAATAAGATTTAATATTTCCTCATGTTAAAAATCCCTCAAGAAACTAGGTATTAAAGGAACAAACCTGAAAATAATAAGAGCCATCTACAAAAAACCCACAGCCAATATCATAAGGAATTGGCAAAAACTGGAGGCATTACTTTTGAGGGCCAGAAAAAGACAAAGATGACCACTTTCATCACCGCCATTCACCATAGTGCTAGAAGTGCTAGCCAGAATCATCAGGCAAGAAAAAAAAATTAAAGACATCCAAATGGGAAGAGACAAACACGAACTATCTCTGTTTGCAGATAATATGATTTTTATGTAGAAAATCTCAAAGTCTATATTCAAAAGCTCCTAGATATGGTAAATAACTTCAGCAAAGTATCAGAATACAAAATCAATATACAAAAATCATAGCTTTTCTATATATAAAAAATGTCTAAGCTGAGAGCCAATTCAAGAAGGCAATTTCATTCACAATAGGAGCAAAAAAAAAAAAAACCCTAGGAATACAGCTAACTAGGAAGGTAAAGATCTCTCCAATGAGAATTACAAAAAATTGCTGAAAGAAATCAGAGACAACACAAACAGAACATTTCATGCTCATGGATAGGAAGAATCAATGTTAAAATAGCTATATAGCACGTGGCAATTTACAGATTCAATGTTCTTTCTATCAAACCACCAATGTCATTCTTCACAGAATTAGAAAAAAATATTTAACATTCATACGGAACCAAAAAAAAAAAAAAGAAAAAAGAAAAAGCAAGAATAGTCAAAGCAATCCTAAGCAAAAAGAATAAAGCCAGGGACATCACACTATCTGATTTCAAACTATACTGCAAAGCTACAGTAACCAAAACAGTATGGTTCTGGTACAAAAACAGACACATAGAACAATGGACTAAAGAGCCTAGGAATATATCTGCATAATTACAACCACCTGATCGTCAACAAAGCTGACAAAAACAATCAATGGGGAAAGGACTACATACTAAATAAATGGTGCTGGCATAACTGGCTAACCATATGCATAAGATTGAAAGTACACCCTTTCCCTACATCATATATAAAAATCAACTCAAGATGGACTGAAGATTTAAATGTAGAAACTCAAACTATGAAAATTATGAAAAATAACCTAGAAAATGCCATTCTGAACCATAGCACCTGGCAAAGATTTCATGTTGAAAATGCCAAAATTGATTGCAACAGAAACAAAAATTGAGAAATAGGACCTAATTAAACTAAAGATCTTCTGCAGAGCAAAAGAAACTATCAACAGATTAGACAATCTGAATTATGGGAGATAATATTTCAGACTATGCATCCCACAAAGGTCTAATATCCAGAATCTATGAGAAACTTAAACAAATTAACAAGCAAAAAACAAACAAGACCATAAAAAAGTGGGCAAATAACATGAACAGAAACTTTCCAAAAGAAGGCATACATGTGGCCAACAAGCATATGAAAAAATGCCAACATCACTAATCATTAGAGAAATGTAAATCAAAACCACAGCGAGATACCATCCCACAGCAGTCAGAAGAGCTATTATATAAATATCTAAAAATCCCAGCACTTTGGGAAGCTGAGGCAGGTGAATCATGATGTCAGGAGTTCAAGACCTGCCTGGCCAACATAGTGAAACCCTGTCTTTACTAAAACCACAAAAAGTTATCCAGGCATGGTGGTAGACACCTGTAATCCCATCTACTTGGGAGGTTGAGGCAGGAGAATCACTTGAACCTGGGAGGCGGAAGTTGCAGTGAGCCTAGATTGTGTCACTGCATTGCAGCCCAGGCAACAGAGCAAGACTCTATCTCAAAAAAAATAAATAAATAAAAATAAGTAACAGATGCTGGTAAGGTTGCAGAGATAAATGAAGTCTTATACACTCATGGTTAGAATGTAAGTTAGTTCAGCCATTGTGGAAAGTAGTTTGGCAATTTTTCAAAGAACTTAAAATGAAAGTACCATTCAACCCTGCAATCCCATGATTGGGTACTTACTTAAAAGGAATATAAATTGTTCTACCATAAAAACACACACACATGCATGTTCATTGCAGCAGTATTCACAGTAGCAATGACATGGAATCAATCTAAATGCCCATCAATAGTAGACTGGATAAGAAAATATAGTGTACATACACCATGGAATACTATGTAGCCATTAAAAAGAACAAGATCATGTGTTTTTGCAGCAACATGAATGGAGCTAGAGGCCATTACCCTAAGTGCACTAATGCAGGAAGACAAAACCAAATGCTACTTGTTCTCACTTATAAGTGGGAGCTAAACTTTGAGTACATATGAACACAAAGAACGGAACAACAGACACCAGAGCCTACTTGAGGGTGGAGAGTGGGAGGAGAGTGAGGATCAAAAAACTATTTATCTGTGGGTATTATGGTTATTGCCTTAGTGATGAAATAATTTGTACAACATACTTCCATGGCATGCAATTTACCCATATAACAAACCTACACGTGTACTCTTGAACCTAAAATAAAAGTTAAAAAAAGAACAACATGGCTCATTTGGCTTTGGTGATGTCTATTACTGGCCAGACTGAGAGCTGATGGTTAAGTCACAGTTCCACCCTGGAAAAACCATAGCATTGGTTGAGAGTGACTATTGGTTACGTTAAATCAGTGACTGATATCAAAGAGTAAAGCACTAAATCTGGTCCTAGATTCCAGAATCCAAAACAACAGTCAGTGCTTACTATGGTAATTCAATGTAACTAGGGAATTAACAATTTCTAACGTGCCTTCCAGTTCAAAGACAAAAGCTGATGTATAATATAGATGAGGTACCAATATAGAACATGTTAAAATATTTTTAATAGTATTTTTCTTCTCACCTATAAGAATAGGTTTTAAAAAGTTTGTAAAAGCAATGTAAATTGCTTTTAAAAGTTTGTAAAAGCAATGTAAATTGCACAGGTGTCTAGTTGCATGATGACCTCTGCCAAAGTTAGCAAAACACAGAAAGTAAAAAGCTCTTTTCTCATAAAGAGCATGTTGCACATAGGGATGGGAAATATCTACATTGAAAAGTTTCCAAGGATAACTTCCAACAGGCAAAGTTTATCTACAGTATTATCACTTTAGAGGTGGCAACCTTAAATGACCTTGTATATACAAAGAAACCTTTTTTTATTATAGGGTTAAGACCCTTTCATATTAATGTCAAGCACTTTCCTCTATGTTACTATTGAGAGAAAAATAAACTGAAGATCTTCTAAAATTATGAAACCCTTATATATTCATATCCACATATATATAATATATTATATATATATTATATACATTTGACAAAACGGTTTAAATTCAGTGATCCAGCAGAGCTCAATGTATGTGAAATTGGAGTCTGAGTTTACTTCATTTGTGTTTTTGCTTTCACCTTTCCTGCAATCTTAACCCCTTGAAATGAGTTTCTCACATTTCCCTAAGGTCAGGAGTGCAGAGTTGCATGCAGTAGAAACACATTAACTATTTTCTCATGGGCCCGTCCATTATTATTATACAGTTATTAGAACATAAGGAAATAGGCACAGAACATTGGCCTAATGCCTCACCTCATCTGTAGTGAAGCCTGGTTTTCTTCCCAATAACATTAATATATTTTGGCCCTGTAAATTACAGAGAATGAACATATACTATGACATGAGACAGAGACATGTGATACTGCCAGCGACAGAAAGGGGGTGGGGTAAACCACAATGAACAAGCGAACTTAACCCTGAATCCCTTGATGAAAAGCTTTACTTTCCTTCCTTGTGGGTGGCAAAGTGATTTGACAAGTTTTGCTCTAGCATTCAGTGTAGTTTTTGACATTAAACCAGAAAGACATGATGACATTTCTAAGTTCACTAATACTAAAATTTCACAGGTAAGCTGTAAGAATAACAAAGAAAGGAGAAAACGTGGAAAGAGCATAACTCTGCACATAGTTTCTAATAAATGTCAACCTACTGTCTTTAGTTATGCTCCAACCAGAAAAGGGGAATGAGGGTGGCTTCCAAAATGTCTCATCTTATAAGGTCATGAGAACAAAATCTTATTTAAAATAAAATATTTTTTTAAGTGATTATAAAAGAACTTAAGAAAAATTGCTTATCTCCCATTCAGTATTATCTTCTATAAAGTCAGAAGATCTCAGTCAAATTGTTCCCTCTCTTATCATTCTGTTTCCATTTTTATTAGCTCTTGTTTATACTCAGAAGATGAGGTTATAAAGGTGATAATGGTCAGATTTAGAAGTGAACTCTCTTACTGCAATAATGCTTTATTGATCTGTTAAATGTTTATATTCTGAAAAAATGTTTAATAGTATTAAAATGTCAATCATTAGTCTCACACTAATTGGGATGAATTTCACACCAAGCTTAGCAATCAGTTTATTTTGATAGAAATCATGCACTTACAGGAAAAATTTCCCAAATGTCTTTATTTTGACTTGGCAAATAATGTTAACAATGATACATTCTAACATAGCCAGATAGGGGCTCTATCTTTAGCTATATGGGTAAAATGCTGTTTGCATTCTGTGTTGAATGTTCATACTAAAATTTATTTTGATTTTTTTAAGTTGCACATGTCTTTTACACACTTTCTGAAGTAAATGACACTCTCCACATTCAAATCAAAAGAGACAGAGAAGTGGCTTAAAATTCATATTAATAGTTGGATATCCAAAATGCAAATATTATTATAAACATAGACCTGCAACAGCTGTTGTTTAAATGTGTGTGTAGATCCACCCAGTCAAATGCTCTGTGACAAAAGAGCAATGATAATTCCATGAAGAAAAAACAATCTTCAACAAATGATGCTGGAACTACTAGATATTTATATGCAAAAAAAGATTCTATACACAGATCTTAAACATTTAAAACATAATTAACTTAAAATGGATCATATACCTAAATTTAAAACTAAAAGCTATGAAACTAATAGAAGATACCACGGGAGAAAATCTAGGTGACCTTAGGTTTGGTGATGACTTTCTAGATGCAACATCAAAAGGACAATACATGAAAGAAAATATTGATAAGGTGTTTTATTAAAAATAAAAACTTCTGCTCTGTGAAAGACAGTGTTGAGAAAATGAAAATATAAGCCACAGAGTGAAAGAAAATTTTTGCAAAATACATATTGGATAAAGGACTGATATCTAAAATATATGCATAACTCTTCAAACGTAACAAACAACCCAATTAAAATATGGGCAGAAAACCTGAACAGACATATCACCAAAGAATGAATATATTTACATATTCATTCTAAAATAATGAAACCCTTATATATCCTTATATAAAAGGCTTTTATATAAAAGGCTTTGTTTTTCAACAAACAAAGGGTTTTCTATAAGGGTTATATAAATATATATATATATCTATATATATATATATATATAACCTTTGAAAAACAAAGGCTTTGCAACTTTTTAAGGAAAAAATAATAAAAGGATTATTTAATTATTCTATTACTTTATTCCATGCAGTTAAGTCCTGTTCTAATTGATATTCATGAACATTTCAGCTCTCCATGATACCCCTGAAAGTTTTTCCTCTATTTTAATGTCACAGTCTCCAGTGTTATCAGAAACCTGCACGTAAGCCTACAGCTGATTATAAAATTAAAAGAAAACAATTGTCTGTGGATAACAAAATATCTTAGGGCAGCCACAGTCAAAAACACAACTGACAAGGAAATTTGTTACTTCTGTGTCACACAATAATCTTACATAATTATAATTATTAGTAATAATGTATACTAAGTCATATTAGAATTATAGGAGTTTTGCATAACTTTGGGACACATACTGATAATACATTTATCATACAACTAAAATTCAGCTGAAAGAAATCCAGATATTACGTTTGCATTAGTGTACTATTGATGTCAAACTCATTTCTTTTTTTTTTTTTGGTTTTGTGCTGGGATGAGGATGAAATAGAATAAGCAAATCAGTGTTGAAAGGTATATTTTCTTTCTTTTTTTTTTAGAGAAGAAAAGAAAGAGAAAGAAAAAGTGGGAGAGAGAACAGAATTCTTGCTCTATTGCCCAGGCTGGAATATATCAAAAACCTCTTTTATGCCATCAATTATACTTAATAACAGAGACAGAAAGGAATACGGGAAGAAAATAACAGTCAACCAATATTTCATTTAGGTCTGTGAGATACTATGTAAATACTAAAGAATAATTCACTTTCTGTTACATAGTTACTTTCAGAATGGGTATATTATAAATTAACAATGCGATGTCAAAATCTCCTGCCATTATTGTGTGGGAGTCCAAATCTCTTTGTAAGTCAATAAAAACTTGTCTTATGTATCTGGGTGCGCCTATATTAGGTATGTATGTATTTATAATCATTAACTTCTGTTGTTACATTGATCCTTCTACCATTATGTAATGTCCTTCTTTGTTTCTTTTAGTCTTTATTACTATTAAAGTCTATTTTATCGGAGACAAGAGTTACAGCTCTTGCTTTTTTTTTCTCTC
>CAUYQU010051193.1:0-28146 GCA_963574635.1 Cheracebus regulus
TAGGCAAAAATATATATACTAACCATGTGCAAAATAAAGTTGCTGTTTAAGCATTGCTGTTCAAGTCTTGCTTATTCAGCCCTCCAGACCCCGCTTTCTGTCTACCTTTTCTTCCGCGCACTCCCCTATTCAGGTTGAGACGCTCTTGCTGGCCAAGAGTCCCCGGCAGACGTGCCGGCCTCTCACAAACCCAGATTATGCCACACTTAAGCTTCTGCACTGTGGGCTGGGCTGCTCCATGCTGGCCTTTCCTTGGATGTAGGAATCAGAGAGGGGACCCCAAAACAACAAAAGTGGTTAATTCCACACTGCACAGAGGACGAGGCGCATCCCCTCTCCCTCCCTCTCCTGCTGTCACACTTGTTTCCCCCATCAAGCAATCAATCAGTCACTTTAGAAGATTCAGGATTAGTGAAAGAATAAGCTCTTTGAGGGAACCCATCACTCAGAATCTGAGAGAGAACAGATCTTTGGGAAATTGAATAACCTGCACTGTGTACCGCCCCCTTCCTCCAGGGACAGGTGGTGGACAAGGACAGATGAAGGACATCCTCTTCCCGCTGTCCCTGGGTTTTAAGCCCTTTTGGCACAGAAAGCCTGTCCAAGTAATTAACAGAAGTAATTAGAGGTCAGATGGTCACAAATGGAAATTACTCAGTGCCCAGCCGCCAATGCCAAGGCTGGCGGTGCCAAGGAGTGGGGAGGGCTCAGAGAGGAGAGGGCAGCCTGACCAGACATGGTGATCCCATGGGGGCTTATTGCCCCAGCCTCTCACAGGACAGGCAGGGTGTGAAGTCTGAGGGTCTGCATCTGTAACCAGCAGCCTGAGGTACAATCGGAATAGGCGACAGTTAAGAAAGGAAACACCACAAATGCCTCCTGCTGTTGCTACAGCCCTGGATTCAGAACTGTGCCCTCGGCAAGATGAAAAAGAGGAATTTTTCTTTAATGAACTCAGTATGAGTCTTGCAAATCCTTCCTTGGACATATTTCTAACACATTTTGTGTGGCTTTCAAATCTTTGGAAAGGGCAGGAAATGTATCACCCACCCATCTACCCATTCATCCATCACCCATCTACCCACCCACTCATCCACTCACACACCCATCAACAGCTCAGCCACCTACCCATCCATTCATCCATGCACTCCACAAATATTCATCAGGCTCCTGCCAAGCTCAAGGCAGGTCTAGGCTCTGAGTTTACAGGGTAAGCAAGACAGGCCTGGACTCTGCTCTTAGCGTTTATAATCTAGCAAGGGAAAACAGTATACAAGCAAGCAATCAAAATCCACACGGTCGTGAATGCTGTGAAGACAAACACACTCGTGAAGACAAACAGGGTGACAATGCATTAGAGGGTGTCTTAGTAAAGCTTCTCCAGAGAAACAGCATCAACTGGATAGACAGGAAAATAGATGATAGATAGATAGATAGCTGATAGATAGAAAGATGATACATGGATAATAGATAGATGATAGACAATAGATGATAGATAATAGATTATGGAGAGATGGATACATAGATAATAGATGATAAATGGACAGAGATAATAGATGATAGACTGATGACAGATAAATGATAGATGGCTGACTGACAGATGAGTGATGGAAGATCGAGAATTGGTAGATAGACAATAGATGATAGACAATAGAGAAGTCATAGATAATAGATGATGGATGGATGGATAGATACATAGATAATAGATGCTGGATGGATGGATAGATAGATAATAGATGATGGATGGATGGACTGAGATAACAGATGATAGACTTTATCAGATAAATGATAGATGACTGATTGATGGATGGATGGATAGATGATAGATAGGTAGATAGATAAGAGAGATTTTTAGGAGAATTGGCTCATGGGAGTAAAGAGGCTGTGAAGTCCCACAGTATGCTGTTTGCAAGCTGGAGAGCCAGGCAAACTGATAATGTGACTCAGTCCAAGTTCAAAGGCCTGAGAACCTGAGGGTCACTGGTGCAAGTCCTAGAGTCCAAAGGCCAGAGACCTGGAGTTCTGATATCCAAGAAGCAGGATGAGAAGGCTTCAGAAGCCAGAGAGAGTAAATTTGCCTTTTCTTCTTCGCCTTTTTGTTCTGTTCCAACCCTCAATCAATCGGGTGGTGCCTGCCCACATTGGGTGAAAGCTGATCTTCCTTACTCAGCCCACTCACTCAAATGCCAGTCTCTCCAGAAACACCCACAGGTGCACCCAGAAGTCATGCTTGACCAGCTACCGGGGTATCCCTTAATCCAGTCAAGCTGACACCTAAAATTCAGCATTACAGAGAGCGGCAACAAGTGAAGGTTTCTTTGGCTGGGATGGCAGGGAAGGCCTTTCCGAGACAGTGACCTTTTAGCTGAGACCTGGAGGCTCAGAAGGAGCAAAGATCTGGAGGGAAAGCATCCCAGGCAAGGGGACACTCAGGTGCAAGGACCCTCGGGCTGGACCAAGCTAGGCCCGGGTCAGGAACCAAAGAAGGACCAAGGGGCTGAAGGGCATGAGTGATGGGGACAGGGACAGGGTAGGGTGGCAAAGTCTGGGACCTCTCATGACAGCACTACAGAGCCTAAGGGCCAGCTGGGTGAGCAGCGGGCCCAGCTTAGCTGCCCCCTAAATACTCCAGTAGAATGTGAATACTCTAACATTCGGCTTGAATATTTTGCGACTCTGCTATTCTAATATTTGGGTAACATTACTCCCAAATATTCTGTTAGAACCACTTCAATAGTTTTGGGTTTCTGAAAAGATCAACTGCAATAACTCTATCTTGCACCCCAGCTTGGACTCTGCCACGCTCCTCAACCCACGTTGGACTTACTTCCTGAAGGCAGGCCACACGGTACGGCCGTCTGCAGGTTAGGAGCTGCGTGTGTTCCTCAGTTCATGCTATAATCGAGGGTCCCTGTCTGCCAGGCCTGGGTCAAGACTTGGTATTTACTGAGGAGTGACACACTAGTCCTGACTTCGTGGGGTTTACAGTCTAGGGCATCTCTGGGGACAGAGGATTCCAGGGGGAGAAGGGGAGACGTCCTGTGGGGCCCCAGCCCCTGTACTTCTTGTTGTTTCAGGCAGCAGCTCCTAAGGGTGTATGGAGTCCACGGATTCCTGGTCACCCGCAGAAAGAACCCTGCAGCTTCCCCGGCGATCAGGAAGGAGCACAGCTGCAGACTCACGCCATGCTCTGTCCTACCTGAGCCTGATCTGGAGTCAGGAAGCTAGCCAGCTGCTGTGGTTTCAGGACATTCCTTGCCCCAGAGAACCTAATGTCTTACATGGATTTACCTGAGTGGAGGAGGCTGATGAAAGGGAGGTTTTGGTGTCCAGAAAAGAAACTGGAGGGATGGGGAAATTGGAGCGATAGGAGGAAATTGGCCCTGAGCTTGGCCTAGGGAGTAGGTCTGACCTCACAGAGGGGACACTGTCCCTGTTTCTGGGAGAAACACTGTGGTCCTGTGGGGTGAGTATGAGCCGAAAGGAAGCTCATTCTATGAGGGCACCTCCAAGGACTGGCAATTTGGAATTAAACAGCTGGCCAGGAACTGGGCACGGTGGCTCACACCCGTAATCCCAGCACTTTGGAAAGCAGAAGCGGGCGGATCACCTGAGGTCAGGAGTTCAAGAGCAGCCTGGCCAACATGGTGAAACCCCATCTCTACTAAAAACACAACAATTAGCCAGGCGTGATGGTGCATGCCTGTAATCCCAGCTACTAGGGAGGCTGAGGCAGGAGAATCGCTTGAACCCAGGAGGCAGAGTTCGCAGTGAGCCGAGATCATGCCACTGCACTGCAGCCTGGATGACAGAGCAAGACTCTGCCTTAAAAATAAATAAACAAACAACAAACAAACACCTGGGCAAGGTGGACAGCTTCAGGAAGGGGACCCCAAAAGGGTCAGTGAGGCCACACTGCCCCAGTGTAATGGTAAGTCCTCAGCAGATATTCTGGACACTCCATGATCACGAGTTAGGCTTGGCTTCAAGCTCGAGAAAGCCTCCCCATCCCCAGAAGTCCTTAGTGCCTGCAGGCTGGAGCATGGGAGGGAGCACTTTCATGAGGGTGAAATCTTGCATTCAGGCGGTGGGATGACCAGGATGGCATAATCTGGATATTCATGTGGCCTCATTTGTATGCCCAGGTGAGTGGACTCTGGGGACGTGTGGGTCACCTGTGTAAAAGCCGCCTCTGACATTTATGCAGATTCTCAAGCACTGAGGTGCAGCTGGGTCATTAAGCCAACAGCAGGGGGGCCTGGGGACTAATTATGAAACAGTGAAAATGAGAACTGAGGTCTTCCGGGGGCTGGCTCTGGGTCCTGTTAGCTGATGCTGGGATTTGGGCTCTGACGCTGGGTCCTCTGGCAATTGCATCCTCTTCCACGCACCTGGTAATTCTCAAGGAGGCACCACCAGGGTTCTGGAGGAGGAGAGAAACGAGCCCGCATTTGCGGGGAAGTTCCTCTCATTAAGCTCACTGTGCTCTGACTGCCAAGAAGTCAGGGTGACTGTTTCCCAGAGGAGGACCTGTGGCCCTAAGAGGATCCATAGCATGTCCAAGACCACTGGGCTGTGAGGACAGAGGGGATGCTCCACTGAAGGGCTCCATTGCACACCAGTTAACAGGCGACTGCTTCCTGCTGTGATTATTCACAATCAGAGGCTCAAATAGGGATGAGAGCCCTGTGCTGAGTGTGAAACGCTGAGAGAATGATTCTCAGAAATCCAACTCCCAGCTCAAGTTCCAGTGGGACCAGAGGGCAAACGAGTTCATGACTACTGGTCTTGAATGTGGGTATCAAGTTTAACGCTAAAAGTACCTTGTATTTTCTTTCCAAGGCCAAATTATAATAACTCATTTTCACCCTGGAAAAGTATGTTTATAAAAAAACAGATTGCATTTGCAAACAGCAGAGAACCGTGGACTTTTTATTAAAAAAAAATCTTTTCCATGGAAAAACAATGTAAAGTTTGCATGTGTGTTTACTGGCCTGAGGACTTAAAGAACAAAGATACCTTGTGGATTGCAGGCAAATGAAACCTACAGGGATTTGCTTTGGGTAGCTTTCACCACAGGGGTGTTTGAATAGACCACTTTGCAAATAATAAATTACTTAACACTCAAGGCCACTAGAGGCCACTAAAAAGGAGTTTATGGTCAAGGCACAGGGCTGGTGGCTGCTCAGTGGGCAGGGGCAGAATATTAATGAGACTCAGAGCCTGGATGTTCTCTGGGTCCAGTTAAATTTAATAGAGTTGGAAAACCACCTGCCCCAGCCACTGACTGCACTTAGGATTCGTGCCTTCAAGTTTGACCATCTGAGCCTGCAGGGACATTGTGGAGGAGGGGGAGGATGAGAGGAGGCAGTGGCAATAGCAGTATGGATGTTTTGTGCAAACCCTTCTCTGTCACCAGGGAAAGCAGTCTGTGCAGATGCATTTCTTAGACTCTCTTCCAGGATAAAGCCTAGTTTGGACCAGCACTGCAAGGCTGAAGTGTTGTCACCGTATCCTGAGGCCAGAGCCAGGGCATGTGACCTCCCATTGGTCCCTGCCGTGGTACCCAGAGTCACCTGTAGCATCTGTGAAGCCAGGACGAGAGTGCAAATACCCTCCAGACACTGATTTCTTAATATTTACAAGTCACAGATGCAGATAAACCACGAAAGAATATATTCGACAAAAGTACCTTCTTAATGACTCGGAAGGCCAGGTTTAAATGGTAAATTATGAAACTCTTGGAAATCTGCTGCAGAATATGGCACTGTGGGGACAGCTGAGCTGATCGCCGGTCCCCAGCTCCATCCTGCTGCCTAGGGGTCTATGCGTACCTGTGTGGACATCCCACCCAATTCCCCGCCACCATCCTGGGGGTGCACACAGTCTGGTCGAAATCAGGGATGCTGGGAAGGTGCCCACATCCAAGCTTGGAATTATTTTTGCCAGAAATCTGGGGCTCCAAGTACCCAGAAAATGTCCTAGAAGGGGACATGTTCTGGGTGGCCATAGATTTCTTGCTCCCTGGGGAAGAGCACAGCTGGAGGACTGGAGCAAGTCCCCCAAAGTGCTGGACCCAAGATAGGTGCCCTCTTGCCCAGGCCCCGGGCTGTACTAGTGGTACCCGCCGTCATCACGGCATTCATTACTGATGAATTCGATTGTGATGCTGGAATCCTCTAGTCATAAGGTCTTCAGAGCAAGTCAGTAAGACAAGATATTGACTCTTCACGGGAGGATCTGAGATGTTGGATTTGAGGCTTGAAATAAAGTCATCTTGGATGCATATAGCAACTGCAGGCTGCTCTTCCAGGAGCTCAGCATGCAGCCTCAAGAAATGCGTCCCTCCACGCTGTCCTTGTCAGGCCTGCACCTGCTGACTTAAGAAGGGAATGAAGGTAGGTAAGAGAGGCGGTGCATGCAGGGTCAGAGGACCTGTGGCCAAATCCTGCTCCATCACTGACAGGCTGCATCCTCCCAGAAAGTTACTTCTAGACTCAAACCAGCTCTCTCAATGGCCAAATGGAAGTGATGAAATCATAAAGAGTAGATAATAATGGTACCTGCTTCACACAGTTTGAGTGGCTTAAAGGAGGGAATCTGCATAAAAGGCTCGGTCCAGCGTCTCATACAGAGAATGCCCATAATATACATGAACTATGAGCAGAACCAAGAGCATAGGTTTTGGAGTCCAGTAGCCACAAGTCTTTCTGCCTCAGTTGCTTCCTGTAATCTACCTACTTTCTCTGAGCCTCAGTTTCCTCATCTACAAAGCTGGGACAATAGTGGCTCTTACCTGGAGTTGGAGTTGTAAGGATGCTTACATAGACCTCAGGTTTGTGGGGTAGCTAGCATGGCAACCCATTTGTGTGCTTTTTTTTTTTTTTTTTTTTTTTGAGACAGAGTCTTTCTGTGTCACCCAGGCTGCCACTCACTTCTCCACTGGCCCAGGGTCTCTGTGAGAAGGTGGCCCTCCTGAGCCAGGGGTCTCCTCCACTGGAGACTGCAATGCTGGGGAGTGGAGGGGTGACCCAGAGCCTCCTCTAGGCTGGAGGGGAGAAAAGAAGGGTGGAGGAAGAGAGTGGGAGAGTAGGAAAGAAGCGAGGAGGTTAGGAGGCGGGAGAAGAGGGAAGCAGGACTCAGCCAGAAAGCCACCCATCAAAGGCCTTCTGCGACGTGATGATTAACTTTGTGTCAACCTGACTGGGCCATGGGGTGACCAGATATTTGGTTAGACTATTTCCAGGTGTGTCTGTGAGTATGTTTTTGGATGGGATTAACATCTGAACAGGTGGACTGAGGAAAGCAGAGGCCCTCCCCAGTAGGTCAGGCCTCATCTAATCCATTAAGGGCCTGAGTACAGCAAGGTGGAGGAAGAGAGAATCCACTGTTTTTCTGCCTAACTGCTGAGCTGAGTCTTCTTCTGCCCTTGGCCTGGGACTACACCATCAGCTCTCCAGTCTCCGGCTCACCAACTGCAGACCTTGGGACGTCTCAGCCTCCATCATCTCCTGAGCCAGTTCCTTACAATACATCTCTTTGTCTGCTGTTGGTTCTGTTTCTCTGGGGAACCCTAATAAACCCCATGACCTCCTCTGAAGAAGACACTCTGGAATGTCTTCTCCCACTGACTCTCTGTCAAAGGACTTTGTTTATTTCCTTCATGATATTTATCTATACTTGCAATGATAGTTTTGTTTCCCTGTTTTTTTTTATGTTCTACCCATCAGAATATAAAGCGCAAAAGAGCAGGGAACCTGTGTTACCTAGCCAACGTACATCCACAGTGCCCAATCCAGTACCTGGCACTTAGCAAGCACTCAACAGCTATTTATAGGAGCAAAGATGGAAGGGAGCAATGGAGGAAAGAAACAGGAATATATGATAGGAAACAATGTGAGAAACGATTCTCAAAAATATCTCTAGAGTTGGTGTGAGAGCCTCATCCAGGTTGCAGCTCCTGGCCTCATCCAGTGCTGCTAACATAAGCTATCTTCTATTAATTAACCCACTGGGGTGGAAGACTTGTTTGTTTCACATTGTCTCTGAACCAAAGTGCTGAATTCCACATCCTGGAAAACACTGCCTGTCACGGCCTGTGCACAAAAGCAATGTCATATACACCCTAAGGGCTACTGATGGAAGTTTTTCAGAGGCCAACTCCCAGGGGTTTTTTGTTTTTGTTTGAAGCATTTTGTTCATCCAGTGCAACCTCAATGCAACATGCTGATTGGAATGCTGGCCTCCAGGCAAGTTTACTGAAAGTTCTGGAGATGACAAGTCCAGCACTGTGCTGACATAGAAAGTAACTGGGAAGGGATTCAGGAAGCGGGTGATGGAGAACAACCTATCTATACTCAGAAGGAAAAATGACACTGAGCAGAGAGACCATCACAACCGTACAAAGCAACTAATCCTTCCTCTGCAAGTCACTATCTCTTAGGATAAGGATCAGGCTTTGAGTTACATCAACTCAAAGTTTTCCCAACCAGCTTACCAAAATTAACAACAGACACCCTCAGCCAGTTCTTAGCTTCTTCATTGGTCCATTTCAACCACTACAACAGAATACCAGAGATTGAGTGGCTTACAAACAACAGGTATCTATTTATTTCTCTCAATACTGGAGGCTGGAAGTCTGAGATCTGGGTGCCAGCGTGGCTGGGTTCTGGTGAGGGCTTGCTTCTTGATTCACGGCTGGCTGATTTCTTGCTGTGTCCTCAAGTGTTAGAGGGGTGAAGGAGCTCTCTGGGGCCAACTCTCATGAGGGCACTAATCCCATCACTTGGGCCCCATCCTCATGAACTCAGCTAAATCTAATCACCTCCCAAAAGTACCACCTCCAAATACCATCCCACTGGGGATTAGCTTTTCACATAGAAATTTTGGGGGGACATAAACATTGAGTCTATTGCACATGAGTTTATTAGTTCTCAGTATAATATCCCAAGGTTGCTGAGGCCATTATATAAAGAGCAAAGTTCTCACTCTTGTGGTGAATGATCCGAATTTGAATCTCCACTGTTTGAGCTGCTGCTGCTTGGGAAGAAGGTAGATGCTTCATGATCTCCCCGTACAGTTCAGAAAAAGAATGGCACAAAATCATCTTTCCCATTGACAGCTGCAAGTCTTCATATCTCCTGGGGGAGGCTTTTACCCATCAGCTATGAAACTGACTCGGTCAATTTCTCCCCCAGCACACACCTCAGTCTGAGAGGCAGGTTATGCTCCAGGAAGAATTCCCTCCATCTTTCCTGGGCTTCTCTGCTCTGCTGATTCTAAACTCTGAGATTGGTGGTCCCAGCAGGTGCACCCAGGGGCCAAGACACGGAACAGGCTCCGTTCCATTCACGGACAGTGGCCAGTGCTTTTCGGTTTTCAGCATTTTCCTCTCTGCTTGGAGAGGGCTTCTGGTTTGGTGCTGGAGAGTAAAGAGTGGGAGGGAGGAGGTGGCTCAGTCATCCTCATCCTCGTCTTCCTCCTCCGCGTCTTTGTTGGGTGCACACCTCTGGAAGCACTGCACCATGGTGGCCAGGAAGAAGCTGGAGATGATGGCCGCGATGGACACAGCCACGCCAGAGAAGACGATGATGAAGAGGTCTGTGAGCGACAGGCTGAACCTACACTCGCTGAAGCTGGCCTCCGACAGCTCGTGCAGGGATATCCTCCTGCTCTCCATGGGCAGGGAGCACTGGATTTCATCAAGGCCTGAGAAGAGGCAGGCAGAGGAGACAGAGGTTTAGACTGCAGTTCAAGGTTGCCTAAAAGTTGACAAGGCAGGTGCTTACAAAGCCAGCAATGTGCAGGCATCCTCCCAGAAATAAAAGGGGGAAAAGACTAATTTGAATGGAATTTAAACTTGAAAAAAAAAAAAAGCCTTAGAGTGATCACCATGAGAAAAATTGGAACATGCTGGTCTTCACTAACCTATTTTCAGGTTATTTATTTATTTAGAGACAGAGTCTCTATCGCCCAGGCTGGAGTGCAATGGTGTGATCTCGGCTCACCTCAACTTCTGCCTCCTGGCTTCAAGTAATTCTCCTGCCTCAGCCTCCCACGTAGCTGGGATTAAAGGCATGCACCACCACACTTGGCTAATTTTTGTATTTTTAGTAGAGATGGGGTTTCACCATGTTGGCCAGGCGGGTCTTGAACTCCTGACCTCAGGTGATCCGCCCGCCTCAGCCTCCCAAAGTGCAGAGATTACAGGTGTGAGCCACTGTGCCCGGCCAGGTTTAGTACTCTTTTGATTTTGAATTACTCGGTGGTAGGGGGAGGGGTGTGGGGATGGAAGGGCACCATAATCTGTTTCAGGTTTAGGACCTCTGTAGACCACCGTAATCCAGACCCAGCTAGTAGCAGGGAGTGGATATTGGGGCAGATGCAGTGGACGGCTCAGTGCCAACTGGTAGACAGCCCTCCACCTAGTACTGCCATTTTCCAAGTGAGACACTCTCCTCCTCTGCACGCTCCTCTGAGTGGAAATGGAAAGAGGGCTAGCATGGCATTGTAGGAACCCCACTACCCCGAAAGGATTTTCCCTTGACAGGAGTGGAGAACATGAAGGACATATCTAAAGGTGGCTTTCCAGGTACTTGGTACTCGGAGGCTTGGAGGAAGCTTCCACGTGCTTAGGAATCACCGAAAGACTGTTAAAATGCAGGTTCCGAGGCACCGCCCATGGGGAATCTGATTCAGTCGGTCTAGGATGGAGCCCCAAACTCTGCATGTTTAATAAGCATTTTTATTAATGCTTATGAATCTCGAGACCCACTTCAAGAAGCTTTATTTTCTGGTTGTCAGAGGAGGATGGAAGGGGTTTGAGAACTTCTAGGACACTCACTTTCAACAGGACCAGAAGAGCCCTTTTATTTTTTAAAATTTATTCATTTAATTAATTTATTTATTTTTGAGACAGAGTCTTGCTCTGTTCGCCAGTCTGGAGCGCAGTGGCACGATCATGGCTTACTACGACCTCCACATCCTGGGTTCAAGTGATTCTCGTGCACCACCACACCCAGCTAATTTTTGTATTGTCAGTAGGGATGAAGTTTCACCATGTTGGCCTGGCTGGTCTCGAAGTCTTGGCCTCCCAAAGTGCTGGGATTATAGGTGTGAGCCACCGCACCCAGCCTTAGAGGAGCCCTTTTAAACTGTGTTTTATATATTAGGATTGTCTTCCCAATTTTACTTGAAAACTGTTTGACTATTTATGAGGACTTTTCAAACCCTTTAGCCTAGACAAAGACCACAGCTGAGTGTGTGCTGAGCAAGTGCTTATAATCAGTAACAAATAAATGCTACGTAGAACTTACCACAGGCCGGGTACTGTTCTAAGCATTTGGCTACATCGATTCATTTAATCTTTACAACCACATTATGGCAGTAGGTTCCATTATCATCCCCATTTTACAGATGGGGGAACAGGCTCAGAGAGGTAATGTAACTTGCCCAAAGCTGCACAGCTAGTAAGTGGCGGAGCCTGGATTACAAGTCAAGCAATCTGGCCTCAGAGACCTGTCCTGCAGCCACTATGTCTCCAAAAGGAAGAGAAAGGGGAAGAAAGCCCAGCAGAGAAGCGCCCAGGGGTGCAGGCAGTGCGGACGCAGGAAACTGATGCTTTCTTCCTGTGGCTGCCATCAAATGACAGTGAGAGAAGCTGCCAGTCAGCTGGTGGTGTCCTAGCATAATAGGTTCATAACATTTTAGAGACACCTCCCGATGACGGTTCCCTTATCACTAAACTTCCGCTTTAGGGGAATCTCATCTGCTATCAAATGAGGTAGAAGGCAGCTTTGAGAATTACAGACAGGTGGATTCTATACCCGCCTTCTACTTACATGAGCCTAAAGGGAGACTCGTCTGAGATATGAGAAACTGGGCACCGTAAGAGGTGGCTCTCCATATGCTCATGTATGCATTTAATAAGAATGTACTGGCCAGGTGTGGTGGCTCACGCCTGTAATCTCAACACTATGGGAGGCTGAGGTGGGTGGATCACTTGAAGTCAGGAGTTCAGGACCAGCCTGGCCAACATAGTGAAACCCCATTTTTACTAAAATTACAAAAATTAGCTGGGCATGCCTATAATCTCAGCTACTCAGGAGGCTGAGGCATGAGAATCACTTGAACCCAGGAGGTGGCGGTTGCAGTGAGCTGAGATCGTGCCACTGTACTCCAGCCTGGGCTACGGGGCAAGACACCATCTCAAAAAAAAAAAAAAAGAATGTAGTGAGTACTTCTCCTGGACCAAGGGATTGGTGATATATAAGGTAACTAAGTCCCCCACCCTCAGAGAGTGTAAATTCTAGTGCGAGAAGATAGACATTCATTTATGCCAATGTTTTTGAGTAGTTTCCATTTATAGGCCCTGGGGATACACCAGGAAACAAAACAAAGCCCCTGCCTTCATGCAGCTTCCATTTTAGACAATAAATGAATAGTTCAAGACATACAGCCGGTCGCAGTGGCTCACACCTATCATTCAAGCACTTTGGGAGGCCGAGACAGGCGGATCATGAGTTTGGAAGTTCAAGGTCAGCCTGACCAACATAGCGAAACGCTGTCTCTACTAAAAATACAAAAATTAGCCAGACATGGTGGTGCATGCCTTAATCCCAGCTACTCAGGAGGCTGAGGCAGGAGAATTGCTTGAACCTGGGAGGTGGAGACTGCAGTGAGTTGAGATCATGCTACTGCACTCCAGCCTGGGTGACAGAGCAAGACTCTGTCTCAAAAAAAAAAAAAAAAAGACATACATAAAATGTTTAGGTTGAAACATCAGGATAGAATGATAAAGTCTGGGACAAAGAATTGTCTTTAAAAGGGTTGATCAGGAGGTATTATTCCAGCTAAGGTTGAAAGGATGAGATGAAACTAACCATGGGAAGAACATTCCAGGCAGAGACAAGAAGCTGGGAAAGAGGCCAGGTGTGGTGGCTATGCCTATAATCCCAACACTTTGAGAGGCCAAGATGAGAGACTCACTTGAGCTCAGGAGTTCGAGACCAGCCTGGGCAATATAACAAGACCCTGTCTCTACAAAAAAGTTTAAAAATTAGCTAGGTGTGGTAGTGTACACCTGTAGTTCAAATTACTCAGGAGGAAGAGTAGCTTGAGCCTGGGAGACTGAGGCTAAGATCACACCACTGCACTCTAGCCCAGACAACAGAGTGAGACCCTGTGTCAAAAAAGAAAAAAAAAGCTGGGAAACAGCTCTGCATTCGGGGAACACAATGTATCCAGGGGTAGCTGAGTGAGCATGGGAGAATTTGGCATCAGCTTAGTTGAGAAACACAAGCATGTGTTGAGATGAGGCCCCTGACAGTTAAGGCCTCTGAATAAATATTATGCACAGAGCCCCACCCCCTATCCCCATTACCCGCCCTCCTTGGACATGAACCAAAGAAACAGCTTGTGTGATACAGAGCTGCTAAAGACTGTTCGTTACCAAGCATAATCATTCTGACTGATACACAATACAAGCCATGTACAAATTCAGATGATGACCATGATTTTACAAACCTCGGTTATAAGAGAATGAATGATATTAGAATGCATAAAGAGCTCAGATCCTTCTGGAAGAGGAGAGAAAAATAAATAAAGTAGTAGTAACTAACAGTCATGTTGTACTTACTATGGGCAGACCTTGTTCTAACTGCTACATATGTATTTACTCACAACAATCTTATGAGGTAAGTACTGTTATTATGCCCATTTTATGGATGAGAAAACTGAAGCACAGAGCATTTGCATAGTTTCCCTTTGGCAATGCAGCTTCACAGTGATAAAGCCAGAATTTGAACCTAGGCATTTGGCTGTGGAGGCTTACTCTTATCCTTTGATTAACAAGGTGCCCTTTTCCCAGTGAGAATAGCCAGAAAGATGCGAGGATGCCATTTTGACATGAAGCTCAACTGCCTTCAGCCTCTGCTTACCTCTGGCTTCTTTCAGCTCTCAGGAAAACCTTCACCTGTTCTCTGTTTTAGTGATTCCAGGTTTCAAAAAGCTGATCCTTAACCCATTTCCAGCATTATGTGAAAGCTGAAATGATTTCTTCACACTTCGATAATTAGCTGGCTTCTGTCCTGCAAAAAGCAGCCTTGCTAATTACACAGCAACCCTGCAACCACCCTGAGGGGTTCTGTGTGTCTTTTTTCTCCATCTCAGAAGCAGAGGATGGAGGAATAGTGTCTGAGCATCCTCCTTCCTTCTGTCCTGCCCCATCTTTTATGTAGTCTACAGCCAACCCATCGATGCTTCTGCCCCATGGGAACCATTGCCTAGCAACCAGACTCTGCACTCCCTCCTTTCCCAGAATCAGTGTCTGCTTTATGTACTGAAGGAATTAGCTGGACCAGAGCTCTGCAGGCTTCCCCAATTTACACTTGATTTCCATTTTTGAATGTTTCTTTTTCTTGAAGAGCCCAAACTTCTGTCTATGTCTCCTGAGAATTTTAAATGCATGTGAGAAAAACAGGAGAGCTTTATCTTTTTTTTAAAAAAAAAAATTAAAAACAGGAGAGCTTTAAAACAAAGTTATACTAGGAATTTTTTTGCAGACCCTGATTTCTTCAATGGAAAAATGGAAAAACATCAATCTGCCTTCTCTTAACAGCCCACTCCAGCCAAAAACGTTATGAAAATAAATAAGACGGA
Source organism: Cheracebus regulus (assembly GCA_963574635.1). NCBI lineage: Eukaryota > Metazoa > Chordata > Mammalia > Primates > Pitheciidae > Cheracebus > Cheracebus regulus. Next base: position 14,659 of record CAUYQU010051193.1, read on the forward strand.
CACCAACAGACTGTGTGAAGCACAGAAAGTTTCTAAAGCCAGCAGATTATTTGCAGCCTCCAAACTAGTGACAGATCATCATTTAGCTAGAGAAACTTTCTAGAAATCCTCATCTTCAGGAAGCAGTAGCAACTGGAAAACAATCACAACCTGACCACATAAGCCCACGGCACCCACAGTTTAAATCCAACCTTTGCAAGCCATGACTTCCCAAGTCAATTCTGATTTCCACAGCGTTCTTTGTGCCTTGAGATTCATCTTGGCATTTTCACAAAGTGACGATTTTAGAAAATGTCCTCTCACCTTTCTCTGTGGCTAGAAGAAATGGGCTTGTTTAAAAAACGGTGCACACAAGGCCACCGGGGTGGGGACTTTGAACAGCAGTGTTTAGTGGGGCTTTCATGATAAGATACAGTGACTTGATGGGCATTCATACCTCACAAAGGGCAGAGAAATAAGCAGAGCTGGACAAAGAGTATTCCAGGCAGACAGAGCCCAGCATAAGGCTGAGGGTATTGCTATAAAAGCTGTCTGCAGAGGCTGTGAAACCAACAGCACAATGCTGGACTTGGCAGAGTCTGACTCCAGGGTCCCCTCTTCTCCCCTACAGGACCCTTGTTTAGACTAGGGTTTCTCAACTTGGCCATTACTGACACTTGGGACAGGATCATTTTTTGACATAGGGGCTGTCCTGTGCCCTGTGGGATGTTGAGTAGCATCCCTGGCCTCCACCCACCAGATGCCAGCAGCAACCCCCACCCAGTGTGACAATCAAAACTGTCTCCAGGCCAGCATGGTGGGTCACGCCTGTAATCCCAGCACTTTGGGAGGCCAAGATGGGTAGATCACCTGAGGCCAGGAGTTCGAGACCAGCCTGGCAAATATGACAAAACCCTGTCTCTACTAAAAATACAAAAAATCAGCCAGAAGTGGTGGCAGACACCTGTAATCCCAGCTACTCAGGAGGCTAAGGCAGGAGAATTGCTTGAACCCGGGAGGCGGAGGCTGCAACGAGCTGAGATTGTGCCATTTCACTCCAGCCTGGGCAACAAGAGAGAAACTCCATCTCAAAAAAAAAAAGAAAGAAAGAAAAAAAAAAAAATGAAAGAAACTGTCTCCAGACATTGCCACTGTCTCTTGGGTGGGGAGGACATGGTCACCTCAGTTGAGGATCACTGCTTTAGACCGAAATGCTCCTCTGTATGACTATAAGTATGTAGCTATTCTGTAGACTTTTACATTTTTTTTGTAAAGACAGGGTCCTGCTATGTTGCCCAGTGATATGGTTTGGCTGTGTCCTTACCCAAATCTCACCTTGAATTGTAATAGTCTCCAGCGGTTAAGGTAGGGCCAGGTGGAGGTAACTGAATCATGGGGCTGTTGGATTCCCCCATACTGCTCTCCTGGTAGTGAATACGTCTCACTACCATGATGGTTTTATAAACGGGAGTTCCCTCTGCATGCTCTCTTGCCTGCCACCATGTAAGACGTGAGTTTGGTCCTCATTTGCCCTCCACCATGACTGTGCAGCTTCCCCAACCATGTGCAATTGTGAGTCCATTAAACCTCTTTCCTTTATAAATGACCCAGTCTCAGGTATGTCTTTATTAGCAGCGTGAGAACAGACTAATACACCCAGGTTAGTCTCAAACTGCTGTCCTCAAGCGATCCTCCCAACTCAGCTTTCCAAAGCTCTGAGATTAAAGGCATGAGCCACCATGCCCAACCATTAGGTGGCTATTATGGACTAAATGTTTAGATCCCCAAAATGCATTATGTGGAAGCCCTAGCACCAGTGTGATGGTATTTGGAAGGGAGGCCTCTGGAAGGCAGTTAAGTTTAGATGAGATTAGGTAATTAGGGTGTGGCCCTCAGATGGGATTAGTGTTCTTTTTTTTTCCTTCAGTGGGGCAATATCGACTCACCGCAACCTCTGCTTCCTGGGTTCAAGTGATTCTCATGCCTCAGCCTCCCGAGTAGCTAGGATTACAGGTGTGCACCACAACCCTCAGCTAATTGTTTTTGTATTTTTAGTAGAGATGGGTTTCACCACGTTGGCCATGCTGCTCTCAAACTCTTGACCTCAAGTGGTCCACCCACCTCGGCCTCCCAAAGTGCTGTGACTACAGGTGTGAGCCACCACGTCTAGCCAGGGATTAGAGTTCTTATAAGAAGAGACACCAGAGAGTTCCCCCAGTCTGTCTCTGTCTCTCACTTTCTCTCTCTCTCTCTCTCTCTCTGCCACATGAGGACCCAGCAGGAAGGCAGCTGTCTGCAAGCCAGGAAGAGGGCCCTCTCCACAACCCAGCCCTGCAGGCACCTATCTCGGACTGCCGGCCTCCGTAACCATGAGGAAATGCCTACCTGTTGGTCAAGCCACCCATCTACGGTGTTTCATTATGACAGCCTGAGAAGTCTAAGATATTCTAATACAGGCCTATTTTTAGTCAATAGACATTTAGTTATTAAATGGCTTCCTTTAATTCATGCATTAACCAAAACAGGTGAGGCTTTTTGCTAGGTGCCCTGCAGGATACAAAGGGAAGGGAGGGAGGATGGGAGGGAGGCAGAGAGAGAAGGAAGAAGAGAGAGAGAGACAGAGAGGAAGGAAGAGAGAGAGAGACAGAGAGACGTGGCCCTGGCCTTGTGGAGCTTAGGCCTTATGGGAGAGGCATTGGGACACAGGCACAAATGGGACACTTAAAGTCGAAAGTGCAAAGCCCCACAGGAGAGGTCAAGGGCAAGCCCACAGAGGGGGCTCTGGGGGCCGGATCAGCAGGGCAGTGGAAGGATGGGCTGGCACACGGCACGTGGAGGTGAGGCTGGGAACCCTGCAATGTTCCTACTTGACTTTGGAATGTTCTTCTCCTGACCCATCCCTTCAGCTGTCCAAGTTAAGAATAGCGAAGGAAAGCCAACACTTCACGGCACCTGGTGTGTGCCTGGCACGCTAGTAGCTTCACAAAACGTCCGAGCCTTGTTTATTCCTCAGGCCAGCCCAATCGGAAGGCCACTATAATTATTCCCGTCTTACAGCTGACCAGTCTGAGGCACAGAGAGGGCAAGTGACTTGCTCGGGGCCACGCAGCAGGGAGATGCCAGAGCTGAGGCTGACCCCAGTCGGTCCGGCTCCGGAGCTTGGCCACTGCATCGTGCCTCCCACTCTCCCAGGCAGGGAGACCCAGGGCTGCACCAGCCTGGCCCAGCCCCTCCAAACAGGCCCCCTCCAGGCACCGTATCCTTTTTCAAAAAATTTTAATTAACTAATTACTTTAATTTTGAAACAGAGTCTCACTCAGTTGCCCAGGCTGGAGTGCAGTGGCATGATCTTGGCTCACTGGGGCGCTCCACCACCTGGTGCCTGTGTGACCCTGGGCCAGGCTCAGCCACCCTGAGCGCCACCTCGAGATGACTCTGTGAGCAGGAAACCAGGGAATATCCGAAATGTTCTCACCGCAGTACCTGGCTACGCATGTGCTTGGGAACCCTGTAGTTGGCATTGTTCAGATGACTCCAGATATATGAGGACGGTGCCCGTATTAGGGTGCTCCAGAGAAACAGAACCAACAGAGAGGAGAGAGAGAGGGGAGAGAGAGAGAGAGAGGGAGTATGTGTGCAGAGAGAGATTTATTATCAAGTGCCTCTAGTCATTCTTGCACACAGCACCCCTTCGTGGCTCCCCTTAAAATGAAATCCACAATCCGTATCACCCCAGCTAAACCCCTCCAGCCCGCCTTGCTTGCAAGTCCTCAAGCACCCCAGGGCAGGCCACCCTCAGGGCCTCTGCACCGGCCTGCTCTGCCTGGCTCGCTCCTTTCTTCCGGTGACTCTAGGCAGTCACCTTCTGAGAGAGCCTTCCCTGCCTTCATCCAAAGCAGCTGCTCTTCCCCGCCCCCACGTCATCCTCCATCTCCCCCTTCCCTCTTTATTTTTCTCTGAGCAGGTGTTTATTTTCTGCTTCCCTGCTCCTCCCCACCCCCATGTCAGCTATGTGAAGTCCAGCGTTTGTCTGTCCAGCCAATACCCTTCCCTGTTGCTGTATTCCTAGTACTAGAACGTGCCAATGATATTTTTTAATCAATATATGAATAAAGACAGGATCAGAGAATGTGGCTTAGATGTGTGGCCACAAAGGGGTTCTGAAAGCAGCTCCCCTAACAGACAGATGGATCCCCAGGGGCTGATGGTGCTGGATCGGCACAGGCCCCTGCCTTCCAGGACAAAAGCTCTTTCCCCTAAATTCACCAGCAGGTAATATGCACCTCTCTGGAGGAGAGAGAAGCTGTGTACATTTCCATGCTTTTCCCTCTTGGGAGGTGGAAATTCTCCTTGATCTTTGGAAACAGGTGGTGGCGGTGCATTGGCCAGCCTCCCTGCAGCCTCTCCACATGCAGATACTCTTCCTGGCACTCTACATCACACACACTCCTTAAATCTATGAAGCAAACTCAGCGGCTGGTGCTGGGATGATCCCGGTTCACAGATGAGCAAACTGAATGGTTATGTTACCTGTTTGAGGTTATCCAGCCAAGAATAGAAAGGCCAGGATCTGGAATCAGGTGGTCTCACCCTAAGTGAGACCGTGCAGTTAGCCAATACCCTTCCCTGTTGCCTTAAGAATGTGTGCACAAGTTATTGCCAGGATACGAAGACCCAGAGGGGTGGATAATTATGCCAGAGCTGCACAATGTCTTGTAAACCTGGTTTGGGGCCCAGGCTGAAATACCCAACTTGGCTGTGATGAATACATTTTGAACAATCCTTCTAACTCCATTTTGCCCACCCTGAGCTCTGTTGCCCACCCTGAGCTATGTAGGGCATTTTGTTCCGAGAGCTTGTGGTCTGAGATACCTGGCATCTTTGTAACCAATTTTCTGAGAAACAGGGCCCACTGGCCCATACATCCTGTACCTACAATTGGGCAACTGCTTACCCGACATCCTGAGTGAGAAACAACTTGAAATAGAACTTTTTGTTAGGCACCATCTCCCTTCCCCTAACCTGCTCCTTTTGCTTCTGTAAGAATCCACTTGCCGCCCCGACCCTGAACTGGTATAAAAATGTTGACCACTCTTTTGTTCTGGGCAGAGAGGTTTGAGCTCTAGCTGACTCTCGGATGCCAGCCATTAAAGATGGACTCTCAACAAACTCAGAGCGTGGTGCTTCTGTTTTAACCTCACTCGGGCATAACAAGGCTGCCTCCATGGGTGGCCCGAGCCTGGAGTACTCTGGGCAAAGAGCGCTAAAAGGCCATTCTAGGGAGGCTGCATGCCGTGTTTGCTTTTTAGGGCTGCTGTTACAAATTACCGCAAACTGAGAGGCTTTTTTTTTGAGACAGAGTCTCACTCTGTCACCCAGGCTGGAGTGCAGTGGCTCGATCTCAGCCCACTGAAACCTCTGCCTCCAGGGTTCAAGGGATTCTCCTGCTTCAACTTCCTAAGTAGCTGAGATTATAGATGTGCGCCACCATGCCCAGCTAATTTTTTATATTTTTAGTAGAGACAAGGTTTCACCACGAGACAGGCTGGTCTCGAACTCCTGACCTTATGATCTGCCCACTTCAGCCTCCTAAAGTGCTGAGATTACAGGCCTGAGCCACTGTGCCTGGCCCTGAGGGGCTTAAAACAAATTTGTTCTCTCATAGTTATGGAGGCTAGAAATCTGAAATCAAGGTGTCAGCCAGGCTGGGCTCCCTCTGAAGGTTCTGGGGAGAATCCTTCCTGGCCTCCTCCAGCTTCTGGTGGTTTTTTTCTTTTCTTTTTTTTGAGTCGGAGTCTTGCTCTTGTCACCCAGGCTGCAGTACAGTGGTGTGATCTCGGCTCACTGCAACCTCCGTCTGCTGGGTTCAAGAGATTCTCCGGCCTCAGCCTCCCAAGTAACTGGGATTACAGGCATGTGCCACTACACCCAGCTAATTTTTTTATTTTTAGTAGAGACGGGGTTTCACCATGTTGGCCAAGCTGGTCTTGAACTCTTCTGGTGGTTCTTGACATTTCTTGGCTTGTGGCTGCCTCACTCCAGCCTCGCCCTCTGTCTGCACACAGCCTCCGCTCTGTGTCTCTGTCTTGTTAGTCTCCCTCTGCTTCTCCCTTACAGGGACGTCTGCCGTTGAATTTAGGGCTGTCTTACCCTCAGTCCAGAATGACCTCTTTCCAGATCCTTCACTTACATTTGCAAAGACTCTTTTTCTAAAAGGTCACATTCATAGGCTCCAAGTCTTAGGACCTGGACACGCCTTTTCAGGGGATGCATTTCCACCCACTATCGGTATCCTGTATTTCATAGTCACCTGTTACCCTCTGGCTTCTCCTCCTTCATCTCTCCTGAGGCTATTCCCCAGCTTCTTTTGGGGCAATCATCTCTCACCCATTAAGTAAGTCTTGGTGCAACTTTTTTTTTCTTTTTTGACAGGATCTCACTGTATCTCCCAGGCTGGAATGCAGTGGCATGGTCTTGCTCATTGCAACCTCCACCTTCTGGGTTCAACCAGTCTTCCCACCTCAGCCTCTCAAGTAACTGGGGCTGTAGGTATGTGCCACCAAGCCCAGCTAATTTTTCTATTTGTATTTGTATTTATTTGTTTATGAGATGGAGTCTCACTCCAGGCTGGAGTATAATGGTGTGATCTCAGCTCATGGCAACCTCTGCCTCCTGGGTTCAAGCAATTTTCCTGCCTCAGCCTCCTGAGTAGCTAGGATTACAGGTGCCCACCACTATGCCCAGTTAATTTTTTTTTTTAGTAGAGACAGGTTTCATCATGTTGGTCAGGCTGGTCTCGAACTCCTGACCTTGTGATTTGCCCACCTCGGACTTTCAAAGTGCTGGGATTACAGGTGTGAGCCACCACGCCAGGCCATTTTTGTATTTTTAGTAGAGGGAAGATTTTGCCATGTTGCTCAGGCTGGTCTCAAACTCCTGAACGCAAGTGATCCCTCTGCTTCAACCTCCTCAAGTCCTGGGATTACAGGTGTGAGCCACTGCACCTGGCTTAACTTTCTTAAAATGTGTCGCCCTCTCCTGGCATAGGGGTCAGTACCCAACCCACACTGAGAGTCTGTCTGTACCAGGACACTGAGTCTAGGGTGGACTGATCATATAGACTGAAAACCATTCAGTCTAGCCAGCAGCCCCACCCTGGAGAAACTGCCCATTGGTTCTGCATTCTCCACCTGCACAGCTGCCCCCATTCTCTTCTGAGCCTACTTCTCCAGGCTTCTCTTCAATTCTGTGAACTATCTGGCATCCCTTCCACTAATTCCTTCCCTGACTACATTAGTCAGACTGGCTTCCGTTGTTTACGTTCAAGACACCCCGATGAATTATAAGACAACAGAATTCAAGAACGAGTTAGGCTCCTGTCCTAACTGTCAGCCTTTGTCCCACAGCCACAGATCATTTAACTGGGTCCCATTGTTCTATAAAACCACGTGCTTGGTGGCACAAGGGTTTCAGGAGGCAGTGGGAGTAATGCAGCTCACCTCCCCACAATGGGCAGGTTCCACTGGTGGGAAGGTGGCTTCCTATCTTTTGTCTGGTGACGGGTTTACCTCCAACCCACTGAAACCAAAGGGTGCTTGATCTCATTCTGGCCTAGGCAGAACAGGGTCCAGAGCACCCTCCCCTTATAGCCATGGCTTCCTTCTCTTCTGGGGCACACTCAGAAGAGACAGGCATCTCCCTTGCACAGGGCGGCTCGGTGGCCTGACTGTCACCACCTGTCCAGGCCCCCGCTCCTTGACTGATGACTTCTCCCCAGCAGCTGACACCTGAGCTGGGCAGGGGGTGAAGAGCTGCCATTGTCCAGAAATAGACAGTGACACAGCGGATGGTAGATTGAGATTAATCTCTTGCACCGGACCGGCCTCTTGCCAACAAACAGGCCTGCAGCCAGAGGCTCTCTAGGGCCTTTCCCTGACCTGGCCTCCTGGGAACTGCGGCACTGGGATTCACAGCAGGCTCCTGTAAGCGCTTTTTGTCATTAAAAATATAGTTCTGTTTTCCTAACTCCACTTATTAGGCAAAGTTCACAGTTATAGTCAGACACTAAAAATAATAAAAAAGAAGGGAGAATTCTTAAAAAAACAGTTAACACTTGGCTTATCCCTTTCTAGATTGTGTGTGTGCGCCCACACGTGTGCGTGCGTGCATAAATCTACCAAGCAGAAATGTTCTCCATCACTCTGTCAGATAACCATAGTGGGAACATCTTTCTATTCAACAAATATATCACTTTTAATGGCTGCAGGGTATTTTATTCTGTGGATGAGCCATGATTTACTTACCCAACCCCAGGATGTTTCCCATTTTTTCTCTGAGAAGCAATGCTGCTGTGACAGCCTTGCACACATTCTGCGTTATTTCCCTAAGATACATTCCCACAAATTCAAGGTTGTGGGTGAGTCCTTGAACTTGTGCCAACCCTGGATTTTGTCACTCTTTCACCTTTATCAATCTGATAAGCCATGAACGAGTATACTGTTGATTTAGTTTGCATTTATCTGATTAGCAGGAGAGCTGAACACTGTATTATGTGCTGAATGGAAACCTGGATGTCTCCTTCTGTGAACTGCCTGCCCAGGAGCTATGACATGAGCTTTGCAAGTCTTCCCAAGGTGAGAGGCTGTTGTGAGAAGGGGGACTGGGGAGAAGGATGGTGGATCCAGCCCACCCAACCCCACCTATTTTCACAATCTTTAACTTGTTGAAGTAACAAGTTTACTTATTGAGTAAGTAAATCATGGATCATCTACACAATAAAATTCCCTGCAGCCATTACTGCAGCTACAACTTCTGGGCAAGGCAAGCTCTTCCTCCCATGTCTAGAGGGAGGACCAACATGGAAGATTCTCCAGAAACCATTGGGTATCAGTCCCTCTGCTCCTGGCAAAAGCCTACTATTCCCTGTCACTCTTCTGCCTTCCCCTCCCTGGCTAAGAGAGTCCAGCCTACGCTAGTAAAACACCTGTCCTTGCCTTCCAGGAACTCCAATCCCAAAGGCCCAGGAAATAAACGCAGCTTTCTGGTCTTTCACACCCACAGCCAATCTTGGTTTCACAGCATCGTAGAGGATCTGAAGCCACCTTTGACATTTCTCACTTCCCCTCCCTCCCCACCCCTCTTTCTTATTTTACAGATGAGAGGCCCACAGAAGTTAGGCAATTTGTCTAAGGTCACTTGGGGTCTGGACTGGAACCCAGGTCTTCTCCTGACTCCCGCCCCCAGCCTTTATTTATTTATTTATTTTTGACTGAGTCTTGCTCTGTCACCAGACTGGAGTGCAGTGGCATGATCTCTGCTCACTGCAACCTCCACCTCCTGGATTTAAGCAATTTCTGCTTCAGCCTCCCAAGTAGCTGGGACTACAGCTGCATGCCACCATGCCAGTTAATTTTTTGCATTTTTTTAGTAGAGACAGGGTTTCACTGAGTTAGCTAGGATGGTCTCGATCTCCTGACCTTGTGATCCGCCTGCCTCGGCCTCCGAAAGTGCTGGGATTACGATGTGAGCCACCGCGCCCAGACACTGACTCCCTGTTTAGTGCTCTTCCCAGGCACCAGGTTCTTAATTCCCCCTGAGCATATGGGGAAGCTGCATGTGCTATGGTCGCTGCTCCAGCTACTTCAGTGCTGCAAAGAGAAACGTTATTCTTAAGGAGGTAGCTGAGAGGGCACTGCAGGGCTTGCTCCTCTCTTGGGGACAGGGGTGCCAGGAACACCAGCTCTAATTTCTGATAGTGCTGACCTGTGTTCTCCACAGCACTTTCATTAAATATCGACAGCTGCAAGGGGAAAATTCCCAATTAAACTCCCGTCTCCACTGCACAGACACTTCGTCTGATTAAGTAATAAGCTGATTTTGCTAAGAGGAAGCTGCAGCTGCAGCACTGGGTCAAGGGCTCATCTGGCTTGTCCTGGCTCCAGAGAGTGTGTCCTGTAGAAGGGACAGTGCAGTAATGAGGACCCTGCACCAGGGGTGTGACCTGTGTCCAAATCCCACACACTAGCCTGACTCCCACCCCTCACCTTAAAACACTGACATTAGTTGCACACATAAGCAGAGAAAACTGGCCCTTCATGTGATTTTTGTAATCTGTCCTTCCCCTGGTAAGAAAGGAACAGAGAATGATCATAGAATCTTTTTTTTTCTTTTTTGGAGACAGAGTCTTGCTCTCTTGCCCAGTCTGCAGTGCAGTAGCATGACCTCAGCTCACTGTAACTTCCGTCTCTCAGGTTCAAGCAATTCTCCCGCCTCAGCCTCCTGAGTAGCTGGAATTACAGGCACCTGCCACTATGCCTGGCTAATTTTTGTATTTTTAATAGAGATGGGGTTTCACAATGTTGGCCAGGCTGGTCTTGAACTCCAGACCTCAAGTGATCTGCTTGCCTCAGCCCCCAAACTACTGGGATTACATGTGTGAGCCACCGTGCCCGGCCTCATAGAAAATTACACTCTAGGGAAGGAAGCATCAGTTACATTCACATTGTTGTGCAACCATCACCACCATCCACCTCCAGATCTCCTTCCATGTCCCCGGACTGAAACACTGTCCTCATTAAATACTAAGTCCCCATTCCCCTTCCACACAGACCCAGGCAAATATCATTCTATTTTCTTTCTTTTTTTTTTTTTTTTTTTGAGTTGAGACAGAGTTTCACTCTTGTTGCCCAGGCTGGAGTGCAATGGTGCAATCTCAGCTCACTGTAACCTCTGCCTCTCAGGTTCATGCAATTCTACCTCAGCCTCCCACGTATGAGGTAGGAGAACCAAACTTGGCATGAACTAGGCATGAACCACCATGCTTGGCTAATTTTTTGTATTTTTAGTAGAGACGGAGTTTCTCTATCTTGGTCAGGCTAGTCTTGAACTCCTGACTCCAGGTGATCCACCTGTCTTGGTCTCCCAAAGTGCTGGGATTACAGGTGTGAGCCACCGCTCCTAGCCTCTATTTTCTCTTCTGTGAGTTTGACTACTCTAGGTACTGCATACAAGTGAAATCATATAATATTTGTCCTTTGTGACTAATTTCACTTGCTATAATATCCTCAATATCTTTCGTGTTATAGTGCATGTCAGAATTCCCTTACTTTTTAAGGTTGCATAAAAATCCATGTCATGGATACACAACATGTTGTTGTTACTTTTTTTTGGAGGAAAAATAGAATGTAAAAAATAGAGAAAATTTGGCCAATGCATTTTCCACTCTTGTGTTGGTCCCCTGGACCCATGCTGTAAAAAAAAAAAAAGAGAGAGAGAGAGAGAAAATTTTCATTCTTTTTTTAAAAAAAGGACTTTCATTCGGGTGCAGTAGCTCACGATTGTAATCTTAGCACTTTGGGAGGCTAAGGCAGGTAGATTACCTGAGGTCAGGAGTTTGAGACCAGCATGGCCAACATGGCGAAACCCTACCTCTACTAAAAATACAAAAATTAGCTGGGCATAGTGGTGGGCGCCTGTAATTCCAGCTGCTCAGGAGGCTGAGGCACGAGAATCATTTGAACCTGGGAGGCGGAGGTTGCAGTGAGCCGAGATCGCGCCACTGCATGCCAGCCTGGGTGACAGAGTAAGACCCCATCTCAAAGCAAAAAAAAAAAAAAAAAAAGGACTTTTAAAAAACATCCCGTGACTCAGCCCTGAAACTCTACAAATCCTTCTCTTACTCACCCAGGACCTGTTTGACTGGCACCTCTGTAGACCTAGGAGATTTCAAAATGCAGCAAGCCAACATAAGGTAGCGTTTCTAAAATACTGTGAAAGATATGAAGCATCTCTGCTCTGCCCCTCCCTTCTCCTCTGACCCAGTCCTAACCTCTGACCACATGAGGCCTGCCTTTCTTTGGAGTTCCCTAGAGGCCACGCTCTCCCTGGTATGGGGATTCCCCCTCTGTCTCTGTGCTGTATGTGACAATTATTCCAGGGATAACCTTCCTGTGAATGCAGGCATCTCATCCTCAGCTCACAAAGTGTCCTCTATGCTTCCAATAGCCTCAATACAATTTACCAATAAAAGCAATTCTGATTTTCCTGGCAAGTCAGAAATCAAGTTGCGTTTTTTTTTTGTATTTGTAATTTTTCTTTTCTTTCTTTCTTTCTTTTTTTTTGAGACAGAGTCTTGCTCTGTCTCCCAGGCTAGAGTGTAGTGGTGGTCTCAGCTCACTGCAACCTCCGCCTCCCAGGTTCAAGCGATTCTCCTGCCTCAGCCTCCCAAGTAGCTGGACTACGGGCACCTGCCACCATGCCTGGCTAATCTTTTGTATTTTTAGTAGAGACGGGGTTTCACCATGTTGGTCAGGATGGTCTTGATCTCCTGACCTCCTGATCCACCCACCTTGGCCTCCCAAAGTGCTGGGATTACAGGCGTAAGCCACTGTGCCTGGCTGTATTTATAACTTTTCTAGCAGCAGGGGCCAGGGTAGACCCAGGTTCCCAGCAGCCGGTATCTGCACGCGGTGGTTTTCAGCAGGGCTCAGTACTGCAGGAACCGCTGTCACTGGGGCCAGAGTTGTGGTTCGGGGAAGTGACCTCAAGGTGGGGCCTTTGGGGTGGGCAAGGGGAGGGCTCATGAGAAATGAGCCTACGCAGGTGGAGGAGACCTCACCATTACGTGACCCTTTACTGTCACAGGTTGGGACACAGAAGTGAGGTTACTTCCCTGGAGGAGATCAAGAATGACCTCCTAAGTCATCCACATGCTAATCCTCAGAATCTGAGAATATGCTGCCTTGTAAGGCAGAAGAGGCTTTGCTGATGTGATTAGATTAAGATTCTTGAGATGGGGAGATTATCCTGGATTTGCAGGCAGGCCTGATACAATCACAAGAGTCCTTATAAAAGGGAGGCAGTCAGGTCAGAGTGGGAGAAAGAGATACGGTGACGTAATCAGAGGTCACGGAGAGGTGCCCGAGAGCCAGGGAGTGTGGGCCGCCTCTAAGCTGGACAGGCAAAAGGACAGACAATGAACGTGATTTTAGTCTATAGGATGCATTTTGGACATGTGACCTCCAGAACTGGAAGATAACAGATTTGTGTCATTTTAAGCTCCTACATGATGGCAGTTTATTCCAGCAATAAGAAGAAACTCACACATACCCCTAGGCCACACGGGGCGTCAATGGCAGAGCCAAGCCTGGGAGCCAGGTGTCTGCACTCTCAGTTCTGCTCACCCTCAGCAGTTCCTCATTGAGACACATCTGTGGCTCAGCGCAAGCTTGAGGAACTGGGTCCTTTGAGTGGTAACACTGATTGACTGTAGTGACAACAGCAGTGGCATTTATGTGCTCTGTGTGCCAGGCACTGTGCTAGACTTTTTTTTAAATTTCTTTCTTGCCATATAATGTGATAGGCTTTTTACAGGACTCTCATGATAGACTTGTAAATATTTTTGTCCACACTTTACACACAAAAAAACTGACAAGGTAGGGCATGGTGACTCACGCCTGCAATCCCAGCACTTTGGGAGGCCAAGGAGGGTGGATCACGAGGTCAGGAGTT
>CAUYQU010051196.1:0-108072 GCA_963574635.1 Cheracebus regulus
CCTGGCCAACATGGTGAAACCCCGACTCAAAATAAAAAAAACAAAAAAGGACAGGACATTTGACTGGCTGGGGGTACCAGCAGAGTTCGGCCGCGGGACCGGGGTTGCGGGGGCGGGGGGGGGGGGGGGGGGCGGGGGGCGGCGCCCCCCCGCCGCCCCCCCCCGCCCCCCCCCCCCCCCCCCCCCCCCCCCCCCCCCCCCCCCCCCCGCCCCCCCCCCACCCCCCCCCCCCCCCCCCCCCCCCCGCCCCGCCGCGGCGCGGGCCCGGGGGCGCCCCCCCCCCGGCCCGGGGGCGCAATTCCTCTAAACTCACCTCTGAGAAATTAAGTCAGATTAACTCCTCTCCATCTGAAAGTAGTTAAATAATGGCTAACTATATGGACTACTAGCATTCAGAGTTTAAAGCAAAATATTCAACTATTTTGTGCCTCAGATATCTCAACTGGAGGATAAGGATGATAAGGCTCCCTACTACAGGTTTGAGAGGTTTAATTAAATGTGATAATGCACTTTCTTGGCCTAGTCAAGGGCATATGGTAAATCTCATAAATAATAGCTATTATTTGTATTCCATTTCATGTCTTTGATATGTTTCCAGTTGTTTCATGTTGCTTATATGTTGCAACTCTGGAAAGATTGCAAACTGCTAGAGGACAATGTCTGTGCCTCCATTTCTTTAGTGGCTGTAGTATTTCCTCATGTCTTGTACTCAAATCTACCCACAGTTTGTAAATGGAATGGGTTGCCAAATTTCAAATGAAGTACAGAGTAGAGTGGAGGCAACAAATGATAGGAAGTTACTGTGTGAAACAAATCAGCCTTCAAATGTGATCAGGGAACTGGGGCCATCTCCTAATTTAAGAATATGATCAGAATTTCATCTGCAGCTGATCATTTAAATTAAACAAATAAGCACAGCTGGAAAAACACATGCAAATTTTGGTATTTCAGTCCAGCAATATGCAAGCATATCCACAGTAAGGGTAATTTCCTGAAGAAGTCTCATTAATGAGCTCTAGCACCGGTTTATTCTGAGTAGTCATGCTACACTCTAATAAAGGCAACATTTTTCTGAGCACTACGTAAGGTCAAGTCTTACATGTGGTATCTGTCCTCATAAAGCACAGTTCCAGCCTTTTTAGTCAAGAATTTCTCCCATTAAAGGTAGCTTGTCAAATACACATGGAGCCATGTATTTCTCAAGACCTCATTCTGAAGTACCTTTAGACTTAATTGTTATAATCCATTCTACATTAGGGTATGATTCAGAAACACCAGTGGATGGATTGGGTACAATGTATCCATTACTGAATTGTACTCTGTCATTAACTGTCTGTGCATTGATTTAGCTTCCTTGCAAACTTGAGGTCTAGAAATAGAATAATCTAAAGGTAAAGATTTTAGCTCATCTTCAATACAGAAGTAAGGTAAGGTTTTGCAATCTTGCAATTGGAGGCTACTCAGCAGCATACTGAAAGTTACTGTCCTCTCCAGAAAGGAGTGGCACAAATATCTAATCATCCCACAGCCTTCAAAGAAATATAGCTATAACTTGATAAGCAAACACTGTGTTCTGACCTTGTAGCTGAGCACTGGTTTACATATATGAGAAATGTGGGCTGTTTAGAGCTCCAATCATTTTTCAAATACTTTCAAATATTCCTGATCAGGCTCTAAACAGCTCCTATTTCTCATATGCGTAAACCAGCATAGCTACTTCTCTCTCTAGCTCCATGATGACATTTTCAAGAGACAGGAGCCAGAAATATGCTGCAGCTCTATCCCTGCAGCTGCAACTCCCAAGCTGGAAGGAGGAAATGTCAGCAATGCAAAAAGCAAAAGAAGAACCAGACCAATTGGTGCTGTTAGAGCCTGATTCATTAGCATGGGCCAGGGTTTATTTTCCAGTGTAGAAAAAACTGGCACAAATGCTTGGCAATGTGCTCCAAGCTCTATCAGGGAAAGGAATTGATCATTTGGATAAGAAAAAAAAAAAGTCTCTCGCTGCTTCACTGTGTCTCTTATGTGTGGTGCTACTGTACTGCCTTAGGAACAAGCATAGTGTGTCTATTTTTAGGGCAAATGTGCCTACTCTATCTTCGCCAACTAAATCTTTCTACATGACTAATTTGCAAGTTGAATTATCTTGGTAAATAGGCTGACTCACTAGCAAATAATTTGCAGAATTTATGCATTAGGCTTCTGTAGTGAATTAGGTCCTTTTGTCTTGCTCAGGATGCTGTAATAAACTGCAGTAGTGCTCTGGTTAATAATAATAATAATAATAAAAGACAGACAAGGAAGAGAACTTTTTCTAAACACATGAAGAGTCTTTCTTTAGAATAGTTAGTTATGATCAATATATATATATAGCAGGTTATATTGAGAGATATGGCAATGACTTAAGTCAAATAAGGAAATGAACCATGGTATAAATAGATACGTGCACAGTTGATGTATATGTAAGATATGTTTTGTGTGTGTGTGTGTATCTCCTAAATGCATTAATGGAATAATTTATACTTACCTAATCATTTATCACAAAATGTGCATAGCAACCCGTATCCAACAGCTTGTAGTCATTCAAGAAACATTTGTAAAATGGATGAATTGCAATGTTAACGTTATCTATTATCAGTGGTCCTGCCCTTCTGCTGTCCCTACCCCCTCTATGCCTATGGTGATTTAGTAGCAGAAAGACTCATCTATACTTCGTAGTTGTAGAAAAACATTTTCCTTTTTTGTAGTTGATTTCATGTGGTTTAAAAAGAATGCCAACTCATTTGTACCTACGGGGATAATGACCGACTAAAACATATTTTTTTATATGTGTGTGTGTGTGTGTGTGTGTGTGTGTGTGCATAGTCAAAATATTATTGTCTAATCATGGCAGGGATTATGATTGTATGTACTTTAGTACCTAAGAGTGGTCCAGGATAGTTATGCACTAGGGGAAAGTGTTTGTGTGTGTGTGTGTGTGTGAGACTAAGGAAGTGTGTGTGTATGTCTGTGTGTGTGTATGAGTGTGTATGCACATGAAGGCTAGAAGTATTTCATTAGTCAGTTTCCACAACAGTTGGTGCATGAACATAATAAAAAGCAGACTGACTTCTCGCTTTTTTTTTTTTTCGGTTTGTAAATTCTTCACTGAAAATGTACCTTCTTATTGCCTGCACCCGGGGTGCACTCTTCCTACCACCTCTCTTGCTAGTGCCAGGATTCTCAGCAGATACCTGCAGGAGTATAGGCAGCACAGTGCAGACAATGTCACTGCTCTGTCCATACCTCTAGGGTTGTTTCCCACATCACATGTACTGGCTCCAGTGTCTCACTCCCTACAGCATACCCCTGAGGATCCCTGGAGGAAAGCAGCCCTTCAGCTGCTGCAGTCCTCTTTCCCCACACACAGGAAAAAAATGTACATTTGAGACAGACTTTAATTAGGACATATAAAATATCTGGCCCCTGATCTGACATCTCTGAAGTGTGATCTCCACTATTACCAGAGTTCCCCTGAGGGACTCTGTCCATGGGACTTTGTTTACCTCACATCCTTACTTGTCCTTCCCTTCCCTGTGCCATTTCCTTACTCACTGGAATGCTTTTTAGTACATCACTGTCTCATGAAACCTTGTCTTATAGGCTGCTTATTGGGAGAGTGAGGGCAACTTAAGTCACAGGTAATTGTTAAACCTAGAATTGGCAAAACTGAGAATCACTGGTCAATTTTATATGCCCACTTTTCCAGAGAAGAGTAAAAATAAATTATTCTAGTTGGTATCTCTGGTAGATACCATAAAATAATAAAGAAAAGCTAAAATAAACCTCAGAGTCTTACTCAGCATGATTCTACTCTTTCTGTAGGCTTCTAGAGATTCCCTGGAAAGGGAAGTGTCAGAGATCTTCCTCTCACTCTAGGGGTGCCCTTTGTCCCCATGATTTTTATGAGGAAAGATATGATGATTTCCCCTGGAATCCAAGGTATCATTATGAAAAAAAAATTCACTTCTCTTATCTCTTTCCTTCACCCTTTCCAGAGGTAGAATTAAATTCAAGGGTACAGCTAATAACTGAATATATGGTAAGTACTGATTTCATTTGGGGACTGCAAATAATCAAACAAACATTCCCTACCTTCAGCTGTATTACAGTACAGTAGTAAGAATGACAGATCTGTGAAAAGCAATTAGAAAGCAAGGAAGCAAACACATGCCACAAAGAGAATAATATAAGTTTATGGGAACTGAAAGGTGAGACTGATGAACTCTGAAATGAGTGGTCAGGCAAAGTAGCACAGCTAAGAAAGCTCTTGATGAGATCCTTTAATGTCCAAGATTGGATCAAGCAGAGTCAAGGACTTCCAAACTGAGAACAACTCAACAAGGGAGCAGGCTGTGATGTGCAGACTAGGGCGGCTGGTTGCAGAAAATAAGTGCGGAGAGCAGAAATAGAACAGGCTCACGATGCAGGTAGCACTGAGCGGGATGGGAGAGGGAGAAGGAAGGCTAGTGAGCTTTCAGGAACACGATGAATACCCACAGCTGGATTTCATTGACTGAAATTCCACCAACCAACAGAGGTTGTTGAAAATGCATATTGGTACAAAAGTGCAAGTTTTTAAAAAGTCAAATAAGTGACTGAAGGAAAGCATTTTTTAAGACATTCTGAAGGACATAGTAGGAAAATTAAGACATAATCTAACTCTAATTGCCAAAATAAGTATATAAATAAATATGTTGTCAACGAACTTATATTAAGCATCAATAAGTACTAAGGTTACATTGTTAGGCCATGTAGACTCCCTTTCCTGGTGGAATTTACAGTTTTTTGAAAATCAGGTTAAAGATGGGTACATTCCTTTGAAACTATTCCAAACAATACAAAAAGAAGGAATCCTTCCCAAATCATTTTATGAGACCAACATCATCCTGATACCAAAACCCAGTAGAGACTCAACATAAAAAGAAAACATCAGGCCAATATCCATGATGAACATAGATGCAGAAATCTTCAATAAAATACTGGCAAACCAATTGCAACAGCACATCAAAAAGCTTATCCATCATGATCAAGTAGGCTTCATTCCAGGGATGCAAGGCTGGTTCAACCTACACAAGTCTATAAACATAATCCACCACATAAACAGAACCAAAGGAAAAAAAAAAAACACATGTTTATCTCAATAGATGCAGAGAAGGCCTTCAACAAAATTCAATAGCCCTTTATGCTAAAAACTCTCAATAAACTAGGTATCAAAGGAACATATCTCCAAATAATAAAAGCTATTTATGACAAACCTATAGCCAGTATCATACTGAATGGGCAAAAACTGGAAGAATTCCCTTTGAAATCTGGCACTAGACAAAGGATACTCTCTCTCATCACTCCTATTCAATATAGTATTGGAAGTTCTAGATAGAGCAATTAGGTAAGAAAAAGAAATAAAGGGTATTCACTTAGGAAAGGAGAAAGTCAAATTGTCTCTATTTGCAGACAACATGATTGTATATTTAGAAGACCCCATCGTCTCAGCCCAAAATCTCCTGAAACTCATAAGCAACTTCAGCAAAGTCTCAGGATACAAAATCAATGTGCAAAAATCACAAGCATTTCTATACACCAATAACAGACTAATAGAGAGCCAAATCATGAGCGAACTCCCATTCACAATTGCTACAAAGAGAATAAAATACCTAGGAATACAACTAACAAAGGATGTAAAGGACCTCTTCAAGGAGAACTACAAAACACTGCTCAAGAAAGTAAGACAGGACACAAATGGAGAAACATTCCATGTTCATGGTTAGGAAGAATCAATATTGTGAAAATGGCCATACTGCCCAAAGTAATTTATAGATTCAACACTATCCCTGTCAAGCTACCAATGACCTTCTTCACAGAACTGGAAAAAAACACCTTAAACTTCATATGGAACCAAAAGAGAGACCACATAGTCAGGGCAACCCTAAGCAAAAAGAACAAAGCTCGAGGCATCAGGCTACCTGACTTCAAACTATACTACAAGGCTACAGTAATCAAAACAGCATGGTACTGGTACCAAAACAGAGATATAGACCAATGGAATGGAACAGAGGCCTTGGAGGCAATACCACACTTCTACAGCCATCTCATCTTTGACAAACCTGACAAAAACAAGCAATGGTGAAAGGATTCCTTGTTTAATAAATAGTGTTGGGAAAATGGGCTACACTAAAATTAACTCCAGATGGATTAAAGATTTAAACATAAGATCTAACACCATAAAAACCCTAGATGAAAACCTAGGCAAAACCATTCAGGACATAGGCATAGGCAAAGACTTCATGACTAAAACATCAAAAGCATTAGCAACAAAAGCCAAAATGGACAAATGGGACCTAATAAACTCCAGAGCTTCTGTACAGCAAAAGAAACTATCATTAGAGTGAACCAGCAACCAAGAGAATGGGAGGAAATTTTTGCAATCTACCCATCTGACAAAGGACTTATATGCAGAATCTACAAAGAACTAAAACAGATTTACAAGAAAAAAAAAATTCAAAAGTGGGAGAAGGATATGAACAGACAATTTTCAAAAGAAGACACATATGAGGCCAACAAACATATGAAAAAATGCTCATCATCACTAATTATTAGAGAAGTACAAATCAAAACCACATTAAGATACCATGTCATGCCAGTTAGAATGGTGATCATTAAAAAATCTGTAGACAACAGATGCTGGAGAGGGTGTGGAGAAATAGGAACACTTTTGCACTGCTGTTGGGAGTGTAAACTAGTTCAACCATTATGGAAGACAGTGTGACACTTCCTCAAGGACCTAGAAATTCCATTGGACCCAAATCCCATTACTGGGTATATGTCCAAAGGATTATAAATCATTCTATTATAAAGACATATGCACATATATATTGATAGTGGCACTGTTTACAATAGCAAAGACCTGGAACCAACCCAAATGCCCACTGACGATATACTGGACAAGGAAAATGCGGCACATATACACTATGGAATACTATGCAGCCATAAAAAGTGATGATTTCATGTTCTTTGTAGGGACATGGATGAACCTGGAAACCATCATTCTCAGCAA
Source organism: Cheracebus regulus (assembly GCA_963574635.1). Taxonomy (NCBI): domain Eukaryota; kingdom Metazoa; phylum Chordata; class Mammalia; order Primates; family Pitheciidae; genus Cheracebus; species Cheracebus regulus. The sequence goes on from CAUYQU010051196.1 coordinate 7,094, forward strand.
ACTGACACAAGAACAGAAAATCAAACACCACATGATCTCATTGAACAATGAGAACACAAGCACAAAGGGAAGGGAGCATCACAGACTGGGGTCTGTTGAGAGGGGCCAAGGGAGGGACACTGGGGTCAGAGGAGGTTGGGGAGGGATAATATGGGGAGAAATGCCAGATGTAGGTGACAGGGGGATGGAAGCAGCAAACCACATTGCCATGTGTGTAGCTATGCAACAATCCTGCATGATCTGCACATGTACCCCAGAACCTAAAGTACAATTTAAAAAAATAAATAAAAATAAAGATGGACACAAACAACATATGAAAACTAGCAGAGTAGCAAAATACATACTGGGTAGATAAACTACAGAGGTGAAATATGCTATTATGCCAATTGGTAGAATACTATTAATAGAAATATAAACCAGTACTTAAAGTTTCAGTGAAACTTATTAATTAGACCAATATCATGAGTACAAAGCTGAGAATGATTAGAAACAGCTGCCACAGTGTATCTTGGGATAGAATCACAGTGTCAGATGCACACATTCTGTGCAAAGGAACAAATATTTTCCTCTCTGATTTCAGAAAATAGATAAACCAGTCAAATACATTGATTCAAGTTTCTATTTTGGAAAAGAAAAAACCCTCCACTGCAGTCTCGTGAAGAAAAGATAAACAGGCTTGTGGTGTAGAAAATGTGAGGGCTCAAACAAACACTACCTGTCATGTGATTTATCATAGGTTGAGATGAATTTTTAACAATATAATTGATAATAGAGGCAATGGAGAAGATACTTTGAGTTCTTGTTTTGTGACAAGTAGTCGGTTAAGGTATGCATACACATACCTTATGTATGTATGTATGTATGTATTTCTTCACTGAACTTACATTTATTGAGTGTCTGTTTAGTATCAGGTACTGTCCCAGATGGTGCAAACATAATGGTGAATAAACAGCAAGAAAGGCTTCTCTGATGATTTGAAGAGAGACCTAAATAAGAGAGAAAGGCAAGCAGCTGTCTGTAGACTCAGTGTTTCTGCCACAGGGAGACAGCCAGGAGTCGGGGCACACACGGTCTGGTCAGAGACATAGTTGGAGGAGGGAGGTGCACAGAGGTGATGTGAGTAGGAAATCTCACTGGAGATGAGGTCAGCAGTGAAGGCAGGAACAGTGTATTAACAAATTTATCCTGACAATGATTCTACCTTGTAGGTATTATTATACCCCTCATTTCCTACATGGGCAAACAAAAGTTTAAAGCCATTTAAAAAGTGAGGCACAACAAATGGAATACAGGCATCATGAAGCTGAGCATGTACTCTAATCCCCATATTCATCACTTTCCTCAGGATACCACATCTGTGTGTTCAAGCCCCCACTAATCTAAAATTTTGCCTTCTTCAATTTCATTTACTCTTGGTCAACTGTAGTCTGAAAATATTAAAAGAAAAATTCTAGAAATAATTTCTAATTTCTAAATCACATGCTGTTTTGAGTAGCGTGATAAAATCTTGCACTGTCCTGTTCTGTCCCACTAGAATACGAATCATCCCTTTATTCAGCATACCCATGCTGTCTACACTCCCCAGCCTTATTAGTCACGTAATCATCTCAGTTATCAGATGGACTGTCACTGCATTGCAGTTCTTGTATTCAAGTACCCGGATTTTACTTAATCGTGGTCCCAATGTGCAAAAGTAGTGATGCTGGCAATTCAGAGAGGCCAAGGAGAAGCCATAAAGTGCTTCCTTTAAATAAAAAGGTGCACATTCTTAACCTAAGGAAAGAAAAAAAATCGTATGCTCAACTTGCTAAGATCTCTGGTGAGAACAAATCTTCAGATTATGAAATTGTAAAGAAGCAAAAAGAAATTCATGACAGTTTTGTTGTTGTACCTGTACCTAGGCTTGTCCCTGAAAGTTGTACTTTTCCTTCCTATATAGGCTTGGGGATACCATTTTTGCTGTGACACAATCACTAGATTATAACTTCATTGAGAGTATGTATCTATCTACCTTTATCATAGCACAGGCTTTTGCACATAAGGAACACTAAAGAAGTACATGTTTATTTTACTTTATTTTTGTTTATTGTCTACTGAGCATTTTATTTGTAAGCATTGCATCCTCAGAAAAATAATCCCCAGAATTTTCCCTGCTGTGAACTTTCACCTTGCTCCTTTGTGGTCCACGATGCCAGCTGAGGCCGTCAACACAACTAAACTGACTGAATAAGAGCAGACTACCTTGCCATTTTTCTAGATCTTTGAGTTGTGTATCAAAGTTGAGGCTAATCATGCCACATCTGTTTAACCTGCCTGAGGGGTTCAAAATTTTTCCAGTTCTGTGATCATCAATGATTTCAAATTTGACAACATAACCATGCTTCCTCATCACAGTGAGAAACCAGATGATGGCTCTGGAGCATGGCCCAGTAAGAACCTGATGTTTGCCTCTCTTTTTGGCATTGTTGATGCTCTTGAGAGCATCAGCCAGGACAATCATGAGCGCCATTATGGTGGCATGGAAAGATGGCAGAAAAAGGACAGAAGTACATGTTTAAAAGAGAGATCATCTTGCTTCTAGATGGTGATTTCCCTGCCTGTAGGACACCTGATAAAACTTTTTACCTTATGCTAATAAAGAATGCATGTAAGACTTCTGGGTTTTCAAAAGGGTTATCTATTATTAAAATCTTGATTATTCACCACACCTTTAAAAAAATGGAAAGGCTAATTTGATGATGGTAGGCCATTAGACATAATGGGCACTAAGCCTCATAGTATTAGCTTGTAACAGTAGTGAATCATGCACTACATGAGTAGTCACTAAGACTGGGCTTACCAGCTAAACCTCAGTTTTCTCAAGTTTAAAGGGGGAGTTGTATATTAAAAGCGTTATATATCATAACTTAATTGAATGGTGACACAATACCTATTTCTAAGGTCTATATGTTGAAAATATTATAAAATGTACAGTGATGCCTTTGAGAAAATTAGTAAGTCAGAGATTAAGCCTTTATCACAGTATCTGCTCTGAGGTAAGACTCTGGAGGGTAGACATGGAGAGAGAAATTGAAAAAAGATGGTTGGTGAAAAGGTAAGTGCCAAACCGGGGCATGAGTGAACACAAGTGAGGACACAAAACATCAGTCCTGGTTGTCTCCTCAAGTCTCCTGGTATGCTTTCTCCTTTTTTGAATGTAGGTGAGGTTCAGTGTAGGGCATTTGATTCCCACACAGAAGATCACTGACTATGAGGAGGAAGAGGAAAGAAAGAAAGAAGGAAGAGATAAAACTCACTTGAAATAGCAGCAAGGTCATGGGAAAAGATCTGCTTTCGGCCACCTTTGTCACCTGGCTGTAGCTACCTTTTCTGTTTACACATATTGTTCAGGGAATAAGCATCTATAACTTCTGAAAGTAAATCTTTTTCCCTCATATATTCCTTGAATTCAAAACAGTAAGTACAACTTTTAAGTTGCAAAACACACCTTGCATACTCTATTTAAATTGTAAGGAGAGTATTTTTTTCCTTTTTAATTTGCTGGTTCATGTTCACCAACTCTCTTTATTACAGGTGATAAGGAAAAACTTCATAAAAAAATGGAAAAAACCCAAGCGGAACTAATTTCTTAGTTTGTAGTCTTACCGACTCTTACTCATAAGACAAAATAAAATCCAGAGAGAAACAACAATAAGAAATAGTGACAATAAGAAAATGAAGAATTCTTTAAGGGATAAGCAGAAAGGGGGGGGGATAAGCAGAAAAATTGCTCAGCACCAACTTCAATGGATGTCATATGGTCCCTCTGCAAATTTTCTGGGACAAGATAAGCACAAACAGAAAAAGCAAAGCAATGACTCAGAAATGGAATTCAATTGCTTGATACCACAATAGGAGAGGTAAGATGGCTGAAAAATAGAAACAATGGAACAAAATATAATTTATTCCCATAACTCTTATAGGGACACTCAAAGCAGTCCTGGTCAATACTTTAGGTGACAAGCACAGATTTGTAGTCTTAGCCTGCAAAATCATGTAGCTATTATTTTTTCAAGAGATTCTCACAAACCCACGCCTACCTACAACTTTTTACTCATTTCCTTAAAAAAAACAAAACAAAATACTTCTGTCAGAGAGTCATCCCTGTATGTAATTATTGAAGAGGAAATTTTACATGAAGATGTGCATGAGTACTTGGTTGGACATAACAAAGCAAAAAACATCTTGGGAATTTTGTCTTCTTACCTACTCACAAAGAAGCAAGGGAAAATGTTATATTCATATGCTGGGAACTGTTGTGAGAAGATTATACAAGAAATCTGAGTGAAAAATTACAGAATCAGTTATTATTAGCAAGAATGATTGTGACCCAGAATTTATACTGGTTTCATTATAGCTCATAAAGACCTAAACAGAGGGCTACAGCTTAAACAGTTATATTATAGGTTTCCCCTTCCTTTGAGGTATGGTTCATTGTGAAAGAAATGAAAATAGTAGAGAAATTTTGGTTGGTGTTTTTTTTTTTTTTCCAAGAAAATTCTTTGTGAAAACGAAAGTGGAAAGTGTTGCTGGGGGCTAAGGATAAAAAGAGAAAAAGAACATTATTGCATGATGAAGACTTGCAAGACTGAAGTTTACATAATGTTCAAAAAGATAGTTCTCCCACTTGCCAGTGAGATCATCCACTCTCCTATTCTGCATCTCCTTAGTTAGATCCCAGAAGTAAGTAAAATTTTAAAAAGCCTCAACCAGGGTATGTGGGTGTAGGAAAGAAAAAAAGTAAAAGGGTGGGGGGAGATCTGGGAGCACCCACTTTCTAAAGTCAAATTTAAATTGGTGATATTAATATCCATGATATTCATTTTAGTCCCCCATATTTGCAGACTTAAGTGTGACACAACAGAATTTTATTCACATACTATGAATGAATCTCATGCATTCTCGAAGCGACTCTAATCATTATATTGAATGGGGTGAACAGAATGGTATGTAATCAGAAAACGATTTATTTTTTTCTCACACTATTCTCTTAAACCTGACCTATGGACCCATTCTTCCTTAACCTCTGGATGAAATATTTTCCTATTACTTCCAGATAATAAAATAGCTTTATGCTGCTCTCACCTGCTAAATATCACCATTTTAGTAATAAAAACGTCTAGTCCAGGGAGCTACTGACTTCACAGAATGTGATGCTTTCCCGCATACCGAACTCTGGCTTCCCTTGGTTCTGCTAGCCTGGGAAGTTTCTTGCTGAAGACAAGAGACAGGTCAGGCTCTTATCTCAGGCCTACCCCACAGCCTCCCTCTGCTTCCTGGCCACAGTTTCTGAATCCGTTTCAGGAGTTAGCGCAGGGAAGAAAGGGGGCAAAGAAAGAAAAGGGAGAAGGCTTCTTTGGTTGCCTCAGGTGCCACTGGGTTATTGGGCTGCCTTGTATGGTTGTTTTTCCATACTAAGGCTGTGTTTTCCATTGTTGGATGCTTACGTGGGTTATATGTAAATTCTCCGCAATGACAGGAGACACAGCAATGAACTTCTCTGGCTGGTCATCTATGATGGCAATTTTTAACATTCTACCGGGGCATACAGTAGTCAATTCTACAGAGATTTGGTGCCTCCAGACAGCATTCCTAGCAAAGTCCTTGGTAAGTACACTGTAGGTGGATCCCAGTCCTGTGATCCGTTATCGTACATGGGAAATGAAGACTTTTGCTCTTACCATCATAGAAATGATTTCATTCCTAACGCAGTGAGCTCTTTTGTAGATGAGGACACAGCTCCAGTCAAAGCTTATTATATCTAAGTTTCTCAGGCAGAAACAAAATATCAGGGCTCTAGGCCCCTCTAAAATTCTCTCATTTGACTTGAGGAGATGGAGTAAAATAAGAAATACATATTTGATCTTGGTCCCTTATTCTGACAGAAAGATCCTAAACCCTTGTTATTTTCTTGAGTGATCAGAGTGATAAGAGTGTCTTTCAGAGTGACACAGAGCTCCTGAATCCCTTGGAATTTTCTGGGTAATACCAATCCCGCTTATTCTAATGAGATGAATCTTGGTGATTAGATAGCTTTTGGTTTCCAGCAAGACGAAGCTTAATTTGAAGGCTATTTTTTGTTTGTTTTCAGACAGTGCTGCTGTCACCCAGGCTTGGGAGTAGTAACAAGATCTCAGCTCACTGCAACGTCCACCTCCCGGGTTCAACCAATTCTTGTGCCTCAGCTGAGATTACAAGCATGCGCCGCCATGCCCAACTAATTTTTGAATTTTTAGTAGAGATGGGGTTTTCATTATGTTGGCCAGGCTGGTCTCGAACTCATAGCCTCAAGTGACCTCCCTGTCTTGGCCTCCCAAAGTCCTGGGAATACAGGCATGAGATACTGAGCTCAGCCCAAAGCCTACTTTCAATCCTCCCAGCCCCCAACCACCTCTTGATCCCACTCCTGGCAACTTCTTAGAAGTGGAGCTGAGGCTTAGTAGTGAGGTTTGGAGAACTTTCAGTCAGGCGATGCTTCTGTGTGTTGAAAGGGTTGTGTACCCTAAGTTGGCACAGGGGACACCTTTAGACTTCTATTTATGAACCTCTTCAACCGGGTATTCATTTATCTGCTTAAAATAAACCAGTAATAGTAAATTAAGTGTCTTCCTGAGTTCTGTGAACTGTTTATCAAGCATAAGGAAGACCGTGGGAAACCATGAATTTATTGTCAGTTGGTCAAAATTCTGAGTGGTCCAGGATTTGCAACTGGCATCTGAAGTGGAGGCAGTCACATGGAACAGAGCCCCTAACTTGCAGGATGTGATATTAATTCCAGATCACTAGTGTCAGAATTTATTGAAATTGTAGGATGCCCAGTTGGTGTCTAGAGAGTTTGAGAAGTGGTTGTTGATATGAGGAAAAATCCTACACATTTGGTGCCACAAGTATTGTGTTGGTAGAAGCAGATGATAGTAAGTGAAAAGAAAGTATTTCTCCAATTCTTTCCAGAGGAATCTTAACTCCATTTGATTCGTCAACCTTAAGATTAGATGAACAGCCAGGACTCGTTAGACCAGCATTTGTCTTTGCCTGTCCTGCAACAGAAGTCAGCACCATTCCTAAAAATGTGGAGGCATGTTGCATTGGTTTTATACTTTACTTTTGGAAACTTCTCAACCCTATTTGTGTCTTAAAGAGTACAGATTCACTTAAACAGTATTATACCGATAAAAGCATATTTCGTATTTTTAAATTCAAGTTGCATACTGGTCTCAAGCAGAAATAAATGAGGACTTTGCTACAGAAGTAGCAAAGTAGACTATTAGACTCACCTTTACTATAAATCAATATAGAACATATTCTTAACTATTTTTTGTGCCTACTACAGTCTTAAGTAGGGACTGATGAGAATTGGCCATATTGACTGTTTTATTTCAAAGGAGCATACCTTTTTGTTTGTAAATAAAAGTCAACCTAGAAATCATTTAGTTTACCTTCTTAAATTATGTAGATTTAACAAACACAGTTAAATACACATAAGAGCTTACTAACATTAAAACTATAGCTAGAGAGAGCCATATAATACTAGTATCTGATTTTGTAACTAACTATATACCAAAAAGTAATATGAAAGATAGAAAAAAAATAGTTTCAGGTTTTCTAAATATACATAATCATGCAGAGCAAAAGCAAAGCTACCTAGGCTGACATTGACCAACTTCTTTATGCCTCATGAAAATATTCCAGAATCTTGGTAAGAATGTGCTTTCTTAAGCAAAAACCTCATGCATTCAAACTGTTTCATGTATTTTTTGCAGTCATCATTGACAGATAGACAACCTATATGTTCTTTTGCTCAAATTTAGTTACTACTTTTAAAAAACTGACATAAAATGGATGCATTGATTGTATACAATGTTTTCAAGTATATATACATTCAGCAATGTTTCAATATAATTAACACATACATTACCGCACATATTCTTTTTCTTAATAACTATCTTCATTTGGAGGTTTTATTTTGGAGAATAGATAGCTTTTTCTATGGGAAATGGATTTGAGGTTTACTCCCTTCTTTCTTAAAAATGGTAATTATCATGTGATAGCAAATATTAGATCCCCCCGATGCATTTAAATATTAAACTTTGCAGAGCTGTCACTTTTCTCTCTTTACTCTATCTCAGCAAAATCCTTTGAAACACAAAATAGTAGCTCCCAAGGCAAAGCAATCAGAAGAAAGGTATATCTCACAGATCAGACTTAAATGAGCATCATCTATTTCCAGCCTAAATTAAGTTGCATACAAGCTGCTTGTCAGAAATTGGGAAATAACTTCTAAGTAGTGCTATATTGACACTAACATTTACCACTAACATTGGTAAAGATATTGAATAGACTCTCAAAATCAAATGTAAGGTTAAAATTTAAAAATCTCAGTGTCATACGATAGTATCTGTTTTTCATCAACTGTCATTTTGAATTATTCTTATTGCATCTATGAGAATTTTTTAAGACATTTTTTAGACTACAATGATCCATTAGGATCTTCAGAAAAGTTACATATAGCCTTTATAATAATGGAAAAAATGTTGTATTAATGAATAGGAATAAGGACTGCTTCTTTTCAAGCTGAAGGGAAGTGCAATTGTTGCACAAAATTGTGAATAGTTTAATTTTTTCAAGTGATTGTAATTGGAATTTGTAATAAAGGTTAATGGAATAGAGAACTGAAGGACTTGCTCTTCAAATAACCTTAAGGATTCAAATTCAAAATTCTTACTTAGCTGAGGCACTATTAAATTAACATTTGTATAGGGCAGGTGCTCTCAACTTCTATTTTCCAACTCATCTGAGAGAGATGGCATATGCCAGTAACCATGGCTCACCACAAAAGGAATTCTAAACTGGCAGCTACTCCCTAGAAAAGGCACAAGAGTGGATTCTTCCCTGTCTGTCTCCACTACTACAAACCTCCGAATCCTCCTTCATAATCACCAAAATAAGGTTTACTACCTGTAGATTTTAAAGACTTGCTGAGCATCATACATTATAACCTTAGGAAGTAGCTGGAGGTCATCGTCTCCTACTCAGGGAAGATCTCAAACTTGAACCAAGTCTATCCATAGTTCTTTAAGGATAACCAAAGGAGGCCACTGAGATAAGGGAAAAACTTCAGCGAATGTGTGGGAGGAATGACGTGATCATAAATAGATTTGAACTGAAAAGAATTTTGTTATTGATTTTTTTTCCTGATCACTTTGCTCATTTCCAACATGTATACCTGGTATATTAAAATGGAATCTGAGAAATCTAGATCTCCTGGTCTTTGGAAGCCACAAAGATATGGTTCTGGGAAAAGAGAACGTGGAACTGACTGCTAAGCTTCCTTCTAATCTTAACAAAAACTAAAGGAATCTTTGAGGCTAATGTATATGTGACAGTCTACCGAGATGAGAAAACAGATGCATTTAATGGTCCAAAAACCTCCATAGTAATAAAGATAGTTTTAGTCACGAGATTTCTCTGTGCATCTTTGTTAACTTCATAGTGCTAACAGTGAATACATTAGGAAGCTAGCTATTCAATGTAATGAGATTTCCATCTTGGCCAGTGGATTTCTTTTATCCTCCTCTATGTAAATGAAAATGCAGTAATACATGTTATAATAAAATGTTTGCCATTTCCCCACACTGACACAAAATTAAGCAAATGGAAATATGTACAGGCAAAGAAGAGAAATCCTTGGAAAGACTCAGTAATGCTTAGAGGAGAATGATGAGAATAGTCAGAAAGTATATCCTGTACTGGTTTGAGGGGACTAGAGATAGACAACTCTTTGGGTACATTTTGAGGGATGCCATTATGGAGTGGTACTAGATTTGCTCAATATAGAGCATATTTTCAAGGGCAAAATCTTCAAGACATGCTTTTAATTGCTAAAAAGAAATATTTTGAACAGAATTCTTTTTTAAAAAAATTATACTTTAAGTTCTGTGATACATGTAGAATGTGTAGATTTGTTACATAGGAATACATGTGCCATGGTGGTTTGCTGCATCCATCACCCTGTCATCTACATTAGGTATTTCTCCTAATGCTATCCCTCCCCTGGGCCCCCACCTCCTACTCTCCCTCCTCTAGGCCCCACATTCCCTGACAGGCCCCAGTGTGTGATGTTCCCCTCCCTGTGTCCATGTGCTTTCATTGTTCAACACCGACTTACGAGTGAGAACATGTAGTGTTGGTTTTCTTGAACGGAATTCTTTAAAGATGAAAAAAAGCAGCACTGAGTGATAATAAGCAGGCTATCACACATATATAGTCAGGCCAAAAATTTCTCAACACCCCCTGGCCCCACAAACTTATACACATTGATGTATGATGTGCACATTCAAAACATGCTCACAAGATTCCCCAGATTTTGATAAAAGGATCCAGTGAATAGATTAGATGGCCTGTACATTATGTAATATTTTGCCATATTACTTGAATAAAGAAGAAACTTGAATGTGAATAAAGGTAAGAATGAATGAAATCAACTATTTCATGACACAAGTAAATCCTATGAAAACTCTAAAGACTTATTTTTTAGTTACTTTTTTAAAAATTTCAACTTATTTCTTAAATGGTGGGTATATACCACCATGTTCTGACACATTGAGACTTTCTGAGCTAGGTGACCACTATATTAAATTTTATAAAAAAGGACTCAACTATCAGACATATAGTTACATCAGATGACCTTTAGAAAGTCTTTCAAAACACAGATTTTTATCATACTAAAGCAGAAATGACCAGTGGTCCACCAAAGATTTGTGCTCTTCTTTAAAAACAGAATTGTTGCTCCTTAACACTAGTCCTATGGCATTCTAGATGGGGTCATTTAACTAATTCTCAAATAGAATGTTAACAGAAGTGATATTTATTAGTTCTAAGATAAAATGGCTAAGAAATTGGTACATCTTTATCATGCTCTTATTTCTTGTGCTCTGGTTAAAAGGCAAAAACTACACTGTTCTAGGAGAAGGTAGAGATATAAGACTGGAGGCGTCTGAGACCATGAGTGACATTGTGGAAGGCCACCAACTTTATGTGCACATTAGAGTAGCTGTTATATTGCTGGGAAATACAGTTTTACTATATTATGTCACTAATAATTTGAGGTTAATTATAAGAGTCTAATTAAGTTATAAAAATGATGTTAAATTCTCCTTTTCTAATAAAGTTTAAAGTATTTCATGTGGTCTGGCTCTGTAATAATATTTTATTACATGCTCTATGAATATGTACATTTACAGAAATGGAAGAAATGTCAAAAGAGTATCTTTAAGTAAGGGCTATCTTTTCAAGTATGATCAACTGTTGACTAGGCCTGAGTTTTACTTTTGATTATTCCAGCTTTGTCATATTTCTTACATTCTTTTGACTTCTCATATTTAAATATAAAAATTTTCCTTACAAAGGGGTGCTGTAGAGTTTCAAAGCATATTAAGGTCTTTTGTCTTTGAATAATTCAAAACCTTAATTGCAGACTTGTGAAAAATGATAAATTTATGTCATTCTAAGACACTAAAACTGGGATTGATTTGTTACACAGTGAAAGATAAATGAAATAAATGTCATAATCATCTCTCTCACATAGTAAATTGTGTAAATCTTGGACTGTTTAGAAGTTTGTTTTACTCATTTCTTACCCTGCTTGGTAATTTCTTCCCGCCTGATCAGACCACTGTCTAACTCTAATCTTCATCTGTGAGCCAAATTGAAAAGCACAAGGTTTGCAACCCAAATGCCCATCGATGATAGAGTGGACAGGGAAAATGTGGCACATATACACCATGGAATACTATGCAGCCATAAAAAACGATGAGTTCGTGTCCTTTGTAGGGACATGGATGAAGCTGGAAACCATCATTCTCAGCAAACTGACACAAGAACAGAAAATCAAACATCGAGTGCTCTCACTCATAGGTGGGTGTTGAACGATGAGAACACATGGACACAGGGAGGGGAGCATCACACACTGGGGTCTGTTGGGGGTAACCAGGGAAGGGACAGCAGGGGGTGGGGAGTTGGTGAGGGATAACATGGGGAGAAATGCCAGTTATAGGTGATGGAGAGGAAGGCAGCCAACCACATTGCCATGGATGTACCTATGCAGCAATCTTGCATGTTCTTCACATGTACCCCAACACCTAAAGTGGAATAAAATATATATTTTTTAAAAAGTCCGCTGTATTGAACATGCTGTTTGGATGAAAAAAAAGAGTACAAGATTTGAATCTCATAATTTCAAGCCAATTAGTTAACTAAATTTTAGAGCAACTATCCTGAATTATCTGAAATTCTTTGTTAAGCTCTGAATAATTAGCTATAATATAGCCAGTTTATAAAAGGAGCTAAAGAGGAGGAAGCAGTTGGAAACGTCTGATGAGATCTGATTTTGGGCGAGCACTGACACTTCAGGTGCAGTGAGTTCCATGAACTAGAGTTAGTTGATGAAACAGGAAAAGGTATCTTTGCTCCCGTGAGACTTCTAATCTCATGGAATATTAAGCCACATGGATGAACATTTTAAAAGACGAGGTAGCAGATGTTAAATGTCATGCTAAAATTATAGCATACAGTACTTTGAAATCTTTGATTTGTCATAATATAGATTATGTACTCCCTCTGCTACTAGAATTGTGAAAACAGCCCCCAATAGGGAGATTTAGCTTAATAAATGTAGCCTCTTTGTTCTTCAGGTTGCTGATCCATGTGATTGATTGACAGTTCTGTTGTATCCAGGGAGGTGGGAGAGTGTCGTAGGCAGCAGACTCTAATTTTTGATGTCTGACAGAGAAAATGACATTCATGTGACAGACTTTCTCTTTTCCTCTGAACTGCATCAACATTTATTTACGATGAAGGGCAAACTGGGTGAAAAAAAGGCAGCATTGTTTATCATAAATCATAATGTTTTACGATCTGCCTTCAAGGAAGAGGAATGACTGGTCCATGGTATATTTATAACCTCAATATATCTTTAATACTTCAAATATATAAAACGTAGAACCAAAATCATCTATAAGCTAATTCTATAGTACTACTTAATGTCCTTAAGGTATCAATAAAAGATTATTATTCATTCTCTGTTTTTAGAACTGTGTATATAGTTTTCACATTCTGTAAGAATAAACTTTTATGCATGTACCTGATTCTCTGAGCTTATAATAATTTCTCAAGTTCAATAGTGGTGGTGTCTATTAAGACACCACCTTGTCTTGAATCTTGTCTGGAAGATTCTGTTTGAGATGTTAGCTTGTGGGCACCTATTACGATAGTGGGAATTAAAGACCTGAAAGTGTGTTGAATGATTACCTGAAGTAATGAATGATAAAAAGTTTTCTTTCAGGATCTCTGCAGATCTGGAATCCATTCATCTGAGTGAGATAATTGCACATTCTTACAAGCAAAGATGACTTTGAAAAAAGAGTAAATATGAATAACCAGATAACCAGGAGACATTCACTCCTGGAAATGAGGACTGTTAGGAAATAGCACTCACAAATGAACACTAATAACCACAGTGGAGAAGTGGATATAACAGTGTGATTGAAAGGCAATTATATATATATAAAAAATCATTCAGCTTTGCTAAATAGTCTAGAAAGGTGAGAAAACAATATCATGTGATAGCTTCTAAAAATATGGACATTAGATTGTATAAAGCATGACCATTACATAGACGAGAATAATGAAGAAAGTTGTAACATTTCTGTTGTACAAAATAATAAGCCAAAATGAACATGAAGGTGTGTATGAATAGATACTATCTATCTTTTAAGAATGCATTGGGGCCCAGTGCGTGGCTCATGCCTGTAATCTCAGCACTTTGGGAGGCCAACGTGGGCAGATACCTGAGGTCAGGAGTTTGAGACCAGCCTGGCCAATATGGTAAAATCCTGTGTCTACTAAAAATACAAAAATTAGCCAGGTGTGGTGGCACACACCTGTAATACCAGGTACTCAGGAGGCTAAGGCATGAGAATTGCCTGAACCCAGGAGGCGGAGGTTGCAGTCCGCCGAGATTGCACCACTGCCCTCCAGCCTGGGTGACAGAGTGAGAGTCTCTTTAAGAAAAAAAAAAAAGAACACATAAATGTATAGGGGTAGAAAGAAGCATGTTAAAGAGGGGCGCATCAAAGAGATTAACCTATAAAGGGCATTAGTAAGTATTAGAGAATAAAAAATGACTTACCAAGGAATCTTGAATATAAGTCAAAGAAACATAGTAATTTTGTTTTCAATACTTATGAATGAATATAAATTGAAGGTTAAATATTAGAATATGAGTGAGAGGCTGGGTGCGGTGGCTCACGCTTGTAATCCTAGTATTTGGGAGACCGAGCTGGGTGGATCATCTGAGGTTAGGAGTTGCAGACCAGCCAGGCCAACATGGTGAAACGCTTTCTCTAATAAAGATACAAAAATTAGCCAGGCATAGTGGTGAGCACCCGTAATCCCAGCTACTTGGGAGGCTAAGGCAGGAAAATCACTTGAACCTGGGAAGCAGAGGCTACGGTGAGAAAAGATCATGCCACTGTACTCCAGCCTAGGCAACAGAGTGAGACTCTTGTCTCCAAAACAAGCAAACAAACAAACAAACAAAATATGAGTGAGAAGGGGCTGTGAAAAATCACTGAGACTAGTTACTATTGCCCTTTATATGGCTTTAGGGGATATAATATTTTAGATTATTAAGAGATAATGGAAAAGTTGTCAAGAAAAAATTATTAAGCTTATTCCAAAACAGACAATTGAGTCAGTGTGAGCAGGAAAATTGTTTGTTTTAAAAGAGTTATATAGATGTGAAACCATAAGGTAGGGGACAAATCAGAAGACAAGTTGCATGTTAGAATGCCCCATGTGAGAGATAAATAAATGCACATGATTAAATGGAATAAATTCTTTGAAGAAAGACATACGATGTTTGAAATTAAAGGCTTCTTTTCTCAAAGGTTGCTGATAAAGGAACAATAGAAATACAGTGAGTCTCTGTGAATATGATCTGGGTGAAAGTAGCACTAGGTCTTACTGAATCAATTTACTTAAGAAGGGCACTTAAAATATACTTAAAAAAAAAACCCTCATGTTGTATGTATACTCTGGTCAGTACCTCAAATATTCTGCATTAGTCAGTATAATAAGATCTTTAGAACCAAAGCTGACATTTACAACAACTGGCTGAACTTGATGTTGGAGAGATTAAGGAATATTCTCATAAAACACATGTGAACCAACACACACAGTCAAAAGGTCTGAATGAGTTAGTGGAGTTAGATAATGGTACTGATGGTAAATATTTTAACATATATATATTATACTACCAATTTTGAATGAGAAGAGTTAGTATTTCTTCTTGGAATGTGTTCTCTCATAAAAGGAAATATTAGTCACATGTTATCAAACAGCACGCATTTTAATAAATAATTTCAACTTCTATTTTAGATTTGGGAATATACATGCAGGTTTGTTAGACAGGTATATTGCTTGACAGTATGCATTTTATAAGGCATGCTTTCTGTAAACATTTAATGAATGCAATGAGAAATACACTAGTACAAACTCATTACCCTTCTTAAATTAAAATACAATTGAGAATGAAGATATGAAGAAATTTGAATTCAAGATGCTATGTGGTAAGTGGTTTTGGAATGGTATAAACAATAATTTAGAAAACAAAAATGTTTAGAGAGAGAGGAGATAATATACTGCCTCCAAAGAAGATATTCTAAGAGAACTTCCAACAGTATTCCTCAATATTATTTATATTCTGCAGTGGTAACTCAACTGTTCTTTGCCTTGAATTTGGAGTTAATTAAGCCATTTTTGTTTTTTCAGCTACTTAAAAATTCAGTTTATTTCCTTTTTTTAAATCTTAGCCTGAGTCTGCCTATGTACTTTAAACATAATTTTAATCTTTTATTAATGATTTCCCTTCTCAGGTCACAGAGTTATTTTTTGCTGTTTTATTTTGTATAATTTTTATTTTTCTAATAATAAAAATAACATTATTAGAAAACATTTATCTACAACAGCAGATATTTTGTAAAATCATCCACTGTTATTAATTTTCACAAGTTCATTCTTGTTCCAAGTGGTTAAGAGCATATTGCTCATTTTTATGCAATTAATTTAAGTTTTTATCTTTTCCATAAGATGCCTTCCCTCTCTTTCTTTTTATCATGTCATGATATCCTGGTTAATGACACACAGAGATTAGGCTTTTCATATACCTGTTGGCCATTTGTATGTCTTCTCTGGGAAAATGTCTATTCAGGCACTTTTGTTGTTATTGAGGTACATGTGTTTCTCATATACATATATTGGATATGAATTCCTGACCAGACATGGTTTGTAAATATTTTCTCCTATTCAGTTGCCTTTTTCACTTTGTTGGTTATATCCCTTGCTGAGCCGAAGCTTTTTAGCTTGATGTCATTCCATTTATATTTTTGCTTTTGTTGGCTGTGCTTTTGGCATTATATGCAAAAAATATTGCCAAGACCAGTATCAAGCAGCTTTCCCCTTATGTTTCCTTCTAGGAGTTTTATTGTTTCAGGTCTTATGTTTAATTCTTCAACCCATTTTGAGTTGACTTTTGTGTATGGTGAGAGCAGAGGGCAAACTGGTGGTTACAAAGGACTGGAGGGAGGCAGAAATGGAGAGATGTTGGTGAAGGGGTACAAAGTTTCAGTAATGCTGGCTTAGTAAGTTCTGGAGATCTAATGTGTAGCATTATGAGCACAGGTAACAACCCTCTGCTGTACTTCGAATGTGCTAACAAGATAGATCCTAAGTGCTGTCAGCACACAATGAGAGGTAACTATGAGAGGTTATGGATCTGTTAATCAGCTAGGTTGTGGTGATTATTTCACAACATTAACACATATCAGATCATCAAGGTGCACCTTTAATATATACAATAAACAAACCAGAAAAAAATTTCTAACTGAAGAAAGGAATGTGTGAATTAATCTTTGCACTCCTGTTGCCCTCTGGGACTGAGAGAATATACCACTTTTTGGCAGCGTTGAGACACGGTGCTTCCAGTTCAATTTCCAATAATGGCCAGAAATTTATCTAGTATGGTCCTGTGGGATGAAGGTATATTTTCTTCTGCCTTTCTATAATTATTTAACTAGGGAGAGAAGTATTTATGTCCTAGTGAAATTGAGGCAGTCTATAATTCTTTGACCAGAAAAATCTCTAAATCCCTACGGCTCAGCCTATTTCTACTGTTCTGCAGAACATTTTATGCTGGAAATACACCTCCAGAAGGAAATGTGATGCCATCAATTCCCTTTCCATTATTCTTGATGCCTTTGAATTGTTGACTTACTGATGATGGGTGAAAGGAAAACGACTCTTACTTTCTCCAGAAGGATTACCTCAGAAGGCTGGAATAAGTTCTGGAGGTTGAGGGTATAAGACAGTGGCCTGGTTTTCTCCATAGTACAGGTCCTGATCCCCAAGAATAGAGGAGGCTGGGCTGTACTATTTTAAAGCATGAAGAATTCTCTCTTATATTGTGGTTAGTGTTTAGCCATTAATTTCATTTTTTTTCAGAACTGTGAGCTAGATTTATCAATCAGTCATCTTCCTTCCATCTATTCCCTTCATCTTCCATCCATCCTTCCATTCTCTCTTTTCTTCCCTCCCTCCCTCCCTTCCTTCATTCCCTTCCTTCCTTCTCTCTCTCTTTCTTTCTTGTTTTCTTTCTTTTCTGCTTTCTCTTTTGTGTATATGTGGGTTTCTTTTTTATCAGTAGGAGAAAATTATGCAGAATATATTAGACTCTTAAAGTGAAATTATATATTGAAAGGAAAATTTCAAATTAACTGCATTTTCTTTCACAATTCTCTATCTTAAACACTATTATTCTTATCAAAATTGTTATGGAATTAATACCAAAATGACCTGATTTATGTGTTATGGTAGCTACTTCTCCCAAGTTCTGTAAAAATGCTATGGAGTAGAATTACTTTCAGAGTAGTAACCAGAAGTAGAAATAGAAGAATAGATTTAATTTTGCAAACTAGGTGATTAATTTTTTATGATCAAGAGTGGATTTTTCAATACAGTGATGACTGTATACCTTAATTTGTATGTTATTTTTAACTTCAAAATTTCGAAAAAAATACTTTCATTTGATCTGATTCTAATATTTTATGATGAAACATGATACCATTTCTTCATTCTCACTCATCATCATTATTAAATTGACTCCTAGGAGATTTAATACTCTTTTGAGATATGCCTAATAGAGAAAATATTCTGAGGACATCTTGTTCCTGTTTTAGGCATTACAAACTTTGATTCTTTAAATCCTCATAAATCATAAGTAAATACTTCTCCTGTTCCACCTGCAAACAGGGATACATGAAGAAAAAAAAGAGTAAATGAAGGTTTGAAGTGATTTCAAAATAGTCTGAGGATTAAGTAGGAACAAAAGAAAGGTTATAACTGAAAGAAGAAATGTAAAATATAAGCACTGTATTATAATGTTTATAACTTGGTGTACTTTTGCCTATTTTTAGAAAAACATTAGACTTATTCAGATGAGACACAAAGAGAAGAGAAAGAATTACTATAAAAAAGGGAAAAGCTATACAAATTTATGCAAAATTCATAAAGATGAAAAAGAAAGTTGTTTTAACTGTTGGAAAATAATAAATGAAATTTTATACAGTAATATTTTCAACTCAGGTTTCACCATGAAGCTCATCCAAGGATGTGCCCTCTTTAGAAGATGGGATATTACATAATGGCATGGATCATGGCATACTGAAAACAGAACCCAGGAGGCCCCTGGTTCTAGGTGGTAATTGTCAAATAGACTATGACAAAGGGTAATATAAGTATTTCTGATCTATTGCTCACCTTGGAATGACTCTAAAACCACAGAGGTCAGTAAGTTCCCTCATCAGAAATGCAGACAGTCCCAAGACTGAGAGCATATATTAATTTTATGTATTGTTGTCTGAACATTAATTATAAAGTTTTAAATAAGAAAGGTATAGAATGCTATTCATTTTGCAGAGGTTTAAATCATATAAGGTAACTTTTTTCAGTTTGACTTTTTTAAAAGAATATCTTCAACTATTGCTTTTTGAAATCTGAGGGAACAAATTTTGTACATGCAAGTGTAAGACTGCTTATCAGTAACAACTCTGTTTTAAGAACTCACCTTACACAAATGGAAATCATCCACAGCTAAGAGGATAGGAGTGGTGAGGCTAAATATGGAGTCAAATCAGAATAACCCTAAAGTTTCCTAACTACTTCAATGAAAGAGTCAAAATTAAACACTTTCATTGTTCCATGTAGCCCAAGTTAAAAATAATATATATGTATGTGTGTGTGTGTATATATATATGCATGTATTTATATATGACTATATATATATATATATATATACTGTGAGACTGAAGCACAAAGCCAAGACAGCAGGGTCTAGGCAGCTGTACCAGGAAGAACATTTGGTCAAACTCCTTACTCAAAACAGAAATAAGAAAGAGAATTGTAAAGCTCTTAGAACAGAGGGGATTCAAACCTAGAAATAACAATGAAGAACATGTCTTAGTTTTATAAACAGAATAGCACTGTGAAAAAATGGAAGCAATTTAAATTTTCTGTAGTACATTTATTTCTCAGGAAAATGGTTTCCCACTGTGAGCATCCTCTCCTTTACAGGCTCTGTGCTCAGCAGTCCAAATATATTCAAGCCCCAAGAATACCTGTAATGATTGTGGATTACAGATTGAACCACAAATAGGCATCAAAAATGAAAAAAATAAAGATAAAAAATACCAGAGGTAGGTATGTATTGAAAAGAACTGAGGAACATATGATCCCCGTTTTCTTATTTTCATGTGAAGTGAACGTGAATGATACTACTGAAGTTCAAAGCTATCTACTTTTCCTGGAAACCCAATTTCAAATTATTTCAAAGAAAGGATGGAAATAACAACAATAACAAAAGAAACCCATAGATGAGTAATGTGCTTTCAGTACAGTCCCTGAAATAAAATCTGCAGGGTCCCTACATAATTGATAGAGGACAGTAAATTGTTCTAATTCGAGATATCTTATAAGCAATGAAGACAATTCAACAGCTAACGATACTTTTTAGGTGAGTGATTTTCTTTGCCATTAAAAGAAGCTTAATAAACTCTAATTGCTTTGCTGCCTTTAAATCCAACTTGCAAGAGATGTTCTCAATAAAACTAGTGATTGTGTTAGGTGATGCCCACAAAGATTTGTGACTAGGAATGATGGAAACAGACTAGAAGGGTAACTGCTTCATGCAGCTGTTTCTCCAAACTTTCTGGATGTTAAGAATTGCCTGAGGTACTTTTTAAAAATATAAAATTCTGCCAGAATATAAGTTACATTTAAAAATACGACCTGTTGGAAAAATTACGACTTCCACCTAAGAGTCGCTGACTCAGAATCTCCCAGGGAGGGACAGGAAGCTCAGTGTTCCAAATGATTACTATCAATGTAGAAGTTTTGGAAACATTGATATGATATGAACAATGAAGCAATTTTTTTTAAAATGGAGCAGAAAAAAATCAAATGACTAAAATAAGCTACATTTTTGCCTAGAAGATTTCAAAACTAAATAATTATTTGGAAATTTTTTCATCCATCTCTCTTGTGGAAATGATTGGTCATGTTAGCAACATATAAACATCAGATGATCAAAGCACATAAAGTTTCAAAATGGAACTTTACTAGCAAAATTGAGGCATTTATGTATAGTTATGGCTTGCCACAAAAATTCTGGAGTTAACGATCATTTTAGAAAGGAAATCTGGTGTGCAGGCATGCGTGTGTGTGTGTGTTGCAGAAATAAACTAACATCTAAGACACAGAAAAGAAGGGTATTCAGTTATTCAGTAGTCCCACAATTCCTAAAAACCTAGTTATATAACTGAGGACAACAAACATTATATCATAGAAAACAGTTTTTAGCAAACTGGAATCTCAAATTAAATTTTTATTAAAATTACTTTATTTCCTTGTCCCATTCCATTGAAGAAATTCCTTTTAAAATTAGTTATCTACAAATTCCTGCCAGAAATCATATGAATGTTTGCCCCCAAACATATGATGCAATGATGAATATTGTGTGGACTATATTTCTTAGCCCTTGTTTTCAGGATATTGACAATTGAAGTATAGAATGGGGGGTTATAGACATACAAAAAATCAAATAACAAATAACAAAGGTAAATAATACGCAAGATTACAAATAATTGAACATCATCCAACATATATTCTATATCATCCAAATGAGGCACCTGATGAAAAACAAAGTGAATTGGGTTTCATGTGTGAGCCTTGATTGATAAGCTGTATCTTCATATACGATGTAGTGATTGAGGTGAACGTTGAAAAATGGGAAAATTCAGATATGTAAAGAGAGGGGTGGGGAATTATCTGGATGTAAGAGTTCTTAATTTCCAAACAGACTTCTGGAAACAGGATCATATATTTAGTGTTATTAAAACAATAGCTATCATTTTTAATCACCAGTTACATGTCAAACTTTGTGACAGGCCTTTCACCTCATATGATTCATATTATTTCACCTCATAATATTCATATTATTGCTTTTTTTGTTATTGTTTTGATTCCTTTCATATAATAATATAGAGGCTCAAAGGTTCTTCTGATTACTCCTTATGTAATGACATTACTTTAGTTTGTAATGGATATAACTTAAAATATAGTACTGTACATCATCACAGTGTAATTTAATGGCCAAATGATCATTGAGAGGACAGATTAGGATGGATTGCCAATGGGTATAATCTAAGAAGATTATAACGATACTCACAAAACCTCTCTAGAACAATTACTGAAAGAAGAACTTGGTAGTTTAGTTTTAAAATTCATTTCTCATTTACTATGTACACACACACCCACTCACACACACACACTGAGCCTCTGATGCTTTGTCGGTACCAGCAGACATGAACCAGAGCTGACTGGACCTGAGATGAACCAAAGATGGATGTGAGATCCAGGAGAAAATAACAAAACGGTAGGGAAACTTAAATTCTCTTTCTCACAAGTATTTAAATTAAATATATAAATTAAGTAATACTTGTATTAAGGGAAATCCTAACTAAAGCAATTAGGCAAGAGAAAGAAATAAAAGATATACAAGTAGGAAGAGAGGGAGTCAAACTGTCTCTCTTCCAAATGACATGCTTCTGTATCTAGAAAACCCCATAGTCTTGGCCCAAAAGTCCTTCACCTGAAAAGCATCAAAGTTTCAGAATATAAAATCAATTTACAAAAATCACCAGCATGCCTATACATCAACAACAGCCAAATGAGAGCCAAATCATAAAAGCAATCTCATTCGTAATTGCCAGAAAAAAGAATAAAGTACCCAAGAATACAGCTCATCAGTGAGGTGAAATATCTCTACAATGAGAATCACAAAACATTGCTCAAAGAAATCAGAGATGACACAAATGGAAAAATATTCCATGCTCATTGATAGGAAGAGTCAATATCATTAAAATTGCCATACTGCCCAAAGAAATTTACAGACTCAATGCTATTTCTATCAAAATATCAAGGACATTCTTCACAGAACTAGAAAAAAACTATTTTAAAATTTATATGGAGCCAAAAAAGCTAAAGTAATCCTAAGCAAAAAGAACAAAGCTGGAGTCATCACATTACCAAACTTCAAACTATGCTACAGGGCCACAGTAACCAAAACAGCATGGTGCTGTTACAAAAACAGGCACCTAGACCAATGTAACAGAATAGAGAGCCCAGAAATAACTCCACACACTTGGTCTTTGACAAAACCTTTGACAGAAACAAAATGGGGTATAAATGGCTCTGGGATAACTGGCTGAAGCTGGACCCCGTCCTTACACATACAGAAAATTAAATCAAGAGGGATTAAAGACTTAAGTGTAAAACCCTAAACTACAAAAACCCTGGAAGACAACCTAGGCAATACCACCCTAAACATAGAAACAGGCAAAGATTTCATGACAAAGATACCAAAAGCAATCTCAACAAAAGCAAAATTGACAAGTGGAATCTAATTGAACGTAAGAGCTTCTGAACAGCAAAAGAAATTGTCAACAGAGTAAACAGACAACCTACAGTGTGAAAGAACATTTTTACAATCTATCCATCTGACAAAGGTCTAATATCCTGAGTCTACAAGGAACTTAAATTTATAAGAAAAAAACAACCCCATTAAAAAGTGGGCAAAGGTCATCAACACACACGTTTCAGAAGAATACATATGTGGCCAACAAGCATATAAAAAAGCTCAATATTACCCTTCATCAGAGAAATGCAAATCAAACCACAATGAGATTTCATCTCACACCAGTCAGAATGGCTATTATTAAAAAAGTCAAAAAAATAACAGATGCTGGCAAGGTATCGGAGAAAAGGGGACACTTATCCAATGTTACTAGGAGTGTAAAATAATTCAAACATTGTGTAAACATTATGGCGATTCCTCCAAAGAGCTAAAAGAATAATTACCATTTGATCCAGCAATCCTATTACTTGGTATATACCCAGAGGACTATAAATCATTCTACCATAAAGACACATGCAAGTGAATGTTCACTGCAGCACTATTCACAATAGCAAAGACATGGAATCAACTTAAATGCTCATCAACGACAGATTGGATAAGGTACATATACACCACGGAATACTATGTAGTCATAAAAAAGAACAAGAGCATATCTTTTATGGGAACATGGATGGAGCTGGAGGCTATGATGTTTAGCAAACTAATGCAAGAAGAGAAAACCAAATGCTGCATGTTCTTACCTATAAATGGGAGCTAAATTATGAGACCTTATAAACACAAAGAAGGGAACAACAGACACTGGGGTGTATGTGAGGGTGGAGGGTGGGAAGAGGGAAAGGAGCAGAAAATATAACTATTGGGTATTGGGCTTAATTCCTGGGTGTAAAAGCATCTGTACAGCAAACCCCTGTGACATGAGTTTACCTACGTAGCAAACCCTCACAGCACCCCCACACCTAAATAAAAGTAAAAAACATTTTGAACTAGGAACAATTAAGTTATTCTTGTTATATAATTGAGGCTGGGATTTACATCCTTATTTGGAACTATGTGAAAACAGAATTGATGGATGGAGAGAGATAAAATAGAGATAAGCAGATGACAGAGACAGAGAGAGAACACATACCTTCTTGAGGTTTGTCCTCAAGAAACAGAACTATCTGCTTTTCCAGTTTTCCAATTCTAATTCCAGCCTCTGTGACAAAGCTGTGCCTCATTTACAGTACACGGCTGTCCATGAGATAACTTGATGTCACTTTTCAACTCACATTGTAATGAATGAGTTCTTGTTCTTTGAATAACAAGTATACCTTTCAAGAGGACTGTGATTTCTAAGTGAAGTCCACAAAATCCTCCTCTGAAATATATGTGTGGAGCGGCGCAGTAGGTGAGTGCTTCTATACATACACATACACACGATATATTAGATATAAATATTACTATCATATTAATAACATACTATATATACATTCCTTCATTCTGCAGGTACCTTCAATTTCACTTTCTGACCCTTTTGCTTTACTGTGCACAATGTAAGTAATGGAAGGAGTTGAAGAGAGGAGAAAGGTAATTGAATTACTTCTAGAAAAAACAAGGCCAAGTGTTTGAGACACACCACCAACTCAGAGGCAGTGAACTGAACTAATTGTAACTAAGGAAGATACTGAAGGTGCCACTAAGGAAGTAACTCTATTCTTTAAAATGGAACCAGAATAATAAATTACTACTTTCTCAACAAAAGTCACAAAGATTTATGACAAATGCCTGCCAAAACACTAAAGAGGAGAAGCCGAAATAAGGCTGGCAGTTAGAGGAGGGAAAATAGAGCCTCTTAGTATGTGAGAAAGGTTTCCTTTGCCCTCATCAAAGACTAAGCATTATTATGTACCAATGGCTGACTATGGGGTAGCTGAGATGAAAATAATAGAATGCAAACTACATGTGCTACAGGAATGAAAAAGTAACAATAAACATTTCAAGCAAAAGGAAATCTGAAAGTGGAGAGACACAAATCTTGCAGCGTGATAGCCAATAAAGGTTCTGCATAAGTCCTCTGAGGAAGGAGACTGTCACCTTTCATCCCCCTCCTTTCATTAATATGCCCTACAATTGCATGAATGAGGACATTAAGGTTTTGATAGTTTGGCATAATTTTTAACACCCAGAAGTAGCTAATGAGGCAGCAGAATGCAGTAGGTAAACTGAAGGTCTCTGAGAGCCATGTTGCTTGGGTTGAGTCCTCACCCAGCTCTTTGACTTTGGGAAAATCATTTAGCTTTCTGTGCCTCAGTTTCCTTCTTCATAAAATGAGGGATAAATGAAGTTGTTCTGATGATTCAATAAGTATGTGTGTATGTGTACGTGTGTGTTTAAAACAGAGCCTAGTGCATATTTAATGCCAATATATCATTTTGTATTACTTAATAGTTTAACCTTGTTTACTTGTCTTATACAAAACGACCCATAAACTTTAACTCTGTACTTAAAACAACAGTAAAATGAAAACTCAATGAACACAGTGGCATCACTTAATGAAATGTCTGTATACAGATGGGTCAGAAAGTGGGAAACACTGGATAACAGTTAAATAAACCAGACCGGTCCTATAATAATGGGTAATTATGGAAAGTAGTAGCTTACAGAAGTGGCACATTGAGAGCAATGTGATTTTGCAATTCTACAAGGTAAGCACAGGAGAGAGACAGCTGAGGCTTGGAAGGCAATCAGTAGAGTGTTGCAATCTTCTAACAATGCACGTATTTCTAGGTGGGTAACAGTAACAAAGACAGTCTTAGGATGGCCTCAAACCAACTTCATAAGCCCTGTTCCAGTTATCTAAGGTCCTGTCTATCCGTAATCTTAAAAAAATGTCTCAAAGAAAGAAAAGAGTATTGAATAGATTTGTTCTCTATGGGAGTTAAAAATTTAATATAATTATGGCAGCTTCAAAGTAAACGGACACATGTTGGCTTTATTGCCCTTCATCCTGTACTACAGTTGAAAAGTCCGAACCCCATGACTTTTCCCTGTGTGCTATAAAATTCTTAATCAGAGCTGAGTAAAATAAGTAGTCTTTGTTTCTGAAGCCTATTCAGAGAAAGACTTATGTGAATAGCAACTCTGATTGTGATGAGGACTTAAGAGTTGAGATCAAAATTAATCCAATTCTAAATGACACTTAATAAGTCAGCGAAACAAAGGCAGACTGGAATTGTTAGTTGCGCCCAGCAAAACTTCTCTGTACCTCATAAATTCAATTTCTTATGGTTATTTTTTTTTGTTTAACTAAGGAGTTAAGTGGTATTAAAATCAAGCTGAAACCAGTGAGGAAATTTTTTAAAGTATATTTTAGTTAAACTTGACACCTCTTTTGGATAGAAATGCCAGGTGCATTGCTTTTCACATGATTTCAGCTCATTGCAAAGTGTGTGAACATACAAGGAATCTTGAGAATTTACTAGGCAAATAATAATCATTTAAATTGCCTTTAAAATGTCAAATCTGCTCCATACTGAGGGCTGAAAATTTGAAAAAAACATTTTTGCTGGTTTTACAAGAATGGTCAAACTCTAGAAATAAGTATGCTTCTGTTCTATTTGATTGCTATATACATGTTATACTCCAAAGAAATATGAAAATTATATACAATGATCTACATGATAGCATAATATAAATATTCAAAAACTGCTATGTCAACAGGCTATTTAACATTATTTTGGATTAGATTTGGAAAGAAATCATCACTTTCATGTTGTATTAGAAGAGCAGCCTGAAAGCTAAAATCTATAAAGATATAGAAACTGGGTATCTCCTATCCCCTCCCCACGTCTTTTCTCTGTATCAAAGAAAGGTAAAACGTCCAAGGAGTTAAAACAGTCAGTGACACCACAGGCAGGCTCAATGTAAGGTCAGCTGCATCACAGTGGCAGCTAGGTGACTTTATGAGACTTCCTGTGGGATAGGTTTAATGGGACTTGAACTAATGGATTACCCATGATGTCAGTCAAAATGAAAAAAAATTCTCTCAGGAGTAGCTATTTCCAGTGGCCAAACTGTAATCAGTTAATGAAAGCATGGAAGCTCGGTTGATTTTATACTCCACACTGCTTTCTCCTCAAGTTTATAGGAAATTTTCAGGGAGTGAATTTACATACATGATATACCAGAATCAGTGGATTCACTTATAAGTGTCATCTCAAGGTTGGTGGCAATGGGGAGAAATGAGGGAAGATTACTGGCTTCTCTACTTAGGGTGGTGTTGAAGGTGAGAT
Source organism: Cheracebus regulus (assembly GCA_963574635.1). Classification (NCBI taxonomy): domain Eukaryota; kingdom Metazoa; phylum Chordata; class Mammalia; order Primates; family Pitheciidae; genus Cheracebus; species Cheracebus regulus. Next base: position 34,487 of record CAUYQU010051196.1, read on the forward strand.
TGTAAGTTATATTCACCACTGTTTTAGCATCCAAAAATATTGTGAGTTGATAGTGCAAGAAACATGTGTGTGATTATTTTTTTCTTTTGTATCATCCTAGGTAAGTGCTAGATGGCAATTAGAATAAAAATTAATGAGGAAGGGGAGATATTCTTGAGTATTCTTCTGTTCCTTTGATTAATGGTATTAATGGAGCTTTTTTTTTTCCACTGACAGACTCTGAATGTTGTCACCTTACCATTTTTACACAGTCTATGCTAAATCACTTAGTAGTGAGAAAGTTGTAAAACTGTCTTGTCATTTAAAAAATAGCATTTTATTTCTACTCTAGATTAAAGTAGTTAGACACATTTTTAAATAAAGTAGATCAAAATGGGGAAGAAAACTTATATGAACCAGTCTAAGAAATACAATTTTAGCAAAATGTTTAATTACACAAAGAACAATTATATAACGTCAGCTTTTCCCCCCATTTTTAGAATTGGTCTTCTCTGTTAAAATGCTATTTTTAATTTAAAAACATCAAGTGTTGCTTACATGGATTTATTCAATCCAAATAAAATAACTGATACTAGATGTTATTTGGTTAGTGTGCAAATAATTCTAAATTTTAAAATTGCCTCAATATTCTTAGTGGGATATTTACTTATTGGGAATTAATTTAGTAATAAATGCTATGAAAGCAAAAAAAAAAAAAGGAAGGATTGGAAAGTAAAATAATTTTTGTGTTCTATAAGAGTACCCATTTTATATTATAATAATAATTTACTAAATTGTAAGTTAATAGCTGAAAAATCATTATACACAAACCCAGATGGTCTGGCCTACTACACACCTAGGCTATATAGCATAGTCTATCATGTCTAGGGTACAAACCTGTGCAGCAAGTTACTGTACTGAATACTCTAAAGCATTGTACTGAATAATGTATCACTCTACGGTAACGTATTAGTGTATCTGAACATATCTAAACATAGAAAAGGTATACTAAAATATTGTATTTTAATCTTATGAGACCACTATCTAATGAGACCACAAGCAGACCTTGTCTGCTTCCATGACAAGGTAATGTAGGTTTAGTTAATGCCAGTGGAGGTTAGGATGAAATGGTTGGAGTAGATTTAGTATATTAGCCAGCCATGTCCTAGACATGGTAGCAACAAAGTAAGAGAAAGATAAGTTTTGGGGAACTTGACTATCATGAAGTATAGAGAGGGGGTGAAGATGTTTAGTGCAAGAACCTGAGGAGAGGGCATCTTCTCTCACCAGCTGGACAACTTTAAAAGCCTGAGTCTATAATTCCTCAGCTGTTGAATTGAGAAACTTATAATAATGTCTACTTCATGGAATGGTTGTAAGATTTAATGAGTTTATACATGAACGGTGATTACAGGAGTCTCTGGCATATTTTTTTAAAAATCTCAAAAATGTTACTTGTGGATAGTATTCTCAACAAATTTAAAAGACAATTCTATAGCTGTATAACTGAAGGTCAGAACACAGGAGGTTGATTTTGAGAAATACAAGGAGAAGCACATGAATACCCAATGGAAGGAAAGACCTACATGATCCAGGTTATTCATAATAGAGGACACCTGGGAGCAATGTGTGCCACGAGTTTATCAGGATACACAGAAGTGTATGATCTCATACAGGGGCAAAGACCTAGTTGGCTCTGTACATAGGCAGCCCTGTTCTGTGCTTGCAATTCCACTCATTTTGAGTTGTTAGGGCAACAGGTTTCCCTCCAAATCACAGAGTATGACCGGTTCTTGCAATATATCATGGATGTAACAACTCTCACTTGTTACATAAACAATTACAATAATAAATAAACAACTTGGATTTATCATAGCCTTAGCAGTGCCTAAGAGAATATATTGTACTCTAAAACAATTTTTGAGAAAGCAAGGTCTTTCATGTTTTAAAATAAAATTTTTTAAAAACCAAAGGCCGATATAAAAAAGAGAAGCAACAATAAACTTCAATAAATATATTAACTTCTTTTAAATCCGAAAAGCACTATGAAGAAAATTAAAAAGCAAAAGAACGGGACTGCAAAATAGAGAGTGAAAAGGTTAATATTATGATATGTAAAAAAGGCTTATGAAGAAAATTTCCAAAAAGAATACTCCAATAAAAAAATGAATAAGCTCACGATTTATATGGAACTAAAGACAAAATCCACATGATTATCTCAGTAGTCACAGAAAAGGCCTTCAGCATCCTTTCATGTTAAAAACTCTCAATAAACTAGGTATTGAAGGAACATATCTCAAAAGAATAAGAGCCATATATGACAAACCCACAGCCAGTATTATACTGGGATAAAGCTTGGAAGCATTCCCCTTGAAAACTTGCAAAAGACAAGGATGCCCTCTCTCACAACTCCTATTCAACATAGTTTTGGAAGTTCTGGCCAGGGCAGTCAGGCAAGATTTAAAAATAATCAGTATTCAAATAGGAAGAGAGGAAGTCAAATTATCTTTGTTTCCAGATGACATCATCCTGTATCTAGAAAATCCCACTGTCTGAGTCTTAAAGCTTCTTAAACTTTTAAACAACTTCAGTGAACTCTAAGCATACAAAATGCAATGTGCAAAAATTGATACTATTCCTATACATCAATAAAAGGCAAGATGAGAGCCAAATCATGAATGAACTCCCATTCACAACTGCTACAAAGAGAATAAAATACCTAGGAATATAGCTAACATGGGAACTGAAGGACATCTTCAAGAAGAACTCAAACCACTTCTCAAGGAAATCAGAGAGGACACAAACAAACAGAAAACCCATTCCTTGTTCATGGACAGAAAGAATCAATAGCATGAAAACTGCCCGGTTTCCCAAAGCAATTTATAGATTTAGTGCTGTTCCCATTAAACTACTATTGACATTCCTCACAGAATTAGGGAAAAAAAGCTACTTTAAAATTCATATGGAACCAAAGATGAGCCTGTACAGCCAATACAATTCTAAGCAAAAAGAACAAGCTGGAGGCATCATACTACCTAACTTCAAACTATACTACAATGCTATAGAAACTAAAACAACATAGTACTGGTCCAAAAACAGACACAGACCAATGGAACAGAATAAAGTATTCAGAAATAAGACCACACACCTACAACTATCTGATCTTTGAAAACTCTTACAAAAACAATGAGGAAAGAATTCCCTACTTAATATACAGTGCTGGGATAACTGGCTGGCCATATGCAGAAATTGAAACTGGGCCCCTTCCTTACACCTTATACAAAAATTAACTCAAGATGGATTAAAGACGTAAATGTAAAACCAAAAACTATAAAAATTCTAGAGGAAAATCTAGGCAATACCATCAGGACATAGGCACTATCATAGATTTCATGATAAAAATGCCAAAAGTGACTGAAAAAAAATCAAAAATTGACAAATGGAATCTAATTAAACTAAAGAGTTCCTGCATATCAAAAAGAAACTATCAACAGAGTGAACAGACAACCTACAGAATGGAAGAAGATTTTTGCAATCTATCCATCTGACAAAGGCTTAATATCCAGAGTCTATAAGGAACATAAAGAAATTTAAAGAAGGAAAAAAACCTTTAAAAAGTGGGCAAAGGACATGCACAGACATTTCTCAAAAGAAGACATTCATGTGTCCAACAAACATATTAAAACTCTGGCTGATCATTAGAGAAATGCAAATCAGAACCACAATGAGATACCAACTCGCACCAGTCAGAATGGCAACTATTAAAAAGTTAAGAAACAACAGCTGCTGATGAGGTTGCAGAGAAAAAGGAATGCTTTTACACTCTTGGTGGGAATGTAAATGAGTTCAACCATTATGGAAGACAATGTGGCAATTTCTCAGGAATGTTGATAGCAGAAATACCGTTTGACCCAGCAATCTCATTACTGGCTATATACCCAAAAGAATATAAATCATTCTATTATAAGGATACATGCATGTGTATGTTATTTGCAGCACTACTCACAATAACAAAGACACAGAATCAACCCAAATGCTCATCAATGATAGACTGGATAAAGAAAATGTGGTACATAGACGCCATGGAATACTATGCAGCCATGAAAAGGAATGAGATCATGTCCTTTGCAAGGACATAAATGAAGGTCAAAGCCATTATCCTCAGCAAACTAATGCAGCAACAGAAAATCAAGCACTGCATGTTCTCACTTATAAGTGGGAGCTGAACTATAAGAACACATGAACACAGTAGTAGAGGGAGCAAAACACACTGGGGTCTGTCAGGGATCGGGGAGGTATAGCATCAGAAAGAATAGAAAAGGCATGCTGGGCTGAATACCTAAGTAACAGGTTGATCTCGTGCAGCAAATCACCATGACATATATTTACCTGTGTAACTAACCTGTACATCCTGCACACGTACCCTGGAACTTAAAAGTTTAAGGATAAAATAAAAGAATAAGCTTAAAGTAAAAAATTAATTCATCAAATTTTAATGGCTAAAAGGCATACATAAAAATGTTCAAGCTAAATACTAGGCAAATATCTATGAATATAAAAAACTTGCCAAACTATCAAAAGTATAACAATATGCACATGCATGTGAAATCTAATGTTGGACACGAAGAAAAGGACAGTCAAACTTGCTAGGAGTATAAAACGTCAAAAAAAATTCAGGTGCATAATTCAACAAACTGTAACAAAACTCTCACAAATGTTTATAAATTTAATCTAGACTACCCTAAAAAATAACATGACATTAAGTAAGTTTTAGAGGTACAGGTATACAACTTAGATTTTTTTTCTTGCCAAATAAAGATTGAGACAAAATAAATGCTTACTGATAAAAGATTTGTTAAGGAAATGCATATATTTGTAAATCAAATAGCATATGAAGTCATTGAATATGATCTCAAAACTATTTTCTGGCCTTTAAAGATATTCCTGAGTGAAGGAAAAAAAGAGACAACATACACCATAAAACTTATTTTTTTATGGATAAATTTTATATAAATGTGTGCCTAGAGAGAATCTGAAGGACACAGAGTTTATCATTTAGCATGAGATTACATATATTTAAATTAGTCTTCTTTTCCCTAATTCATGTTTTTAAAATTTTTAATAACAAATGTGGACATATGCATATGGGTCTGTGATGGAGAAAATAAAACTGAAGATATAAAAACATGACCTTTGGACACAGTCAAATCTGGCCAGCTTTACCGTCAATGATTTTCTAAATCTCTTTAACATTCGGAGTTTTTAACTAATAGTAACATCCACATTTCAAAATTATTATATTAAATGAAATAATTCACGTAAAAGTGCCTGAGACAAGGATTGGCATTCGATCAGTATTCAATAAATACATGTTTTTCAGTTTTTAGTCATTTAATTTGTAAGAGCTTTAAGATGATAGATGTTAGAAAACATGTATTTTAATTTTAATATCTTTGGAACCTAAAGTAGCATCAAGTAGAAAGTAATTCATTGTGAAATGGAAGGAAGACTGAACGCCTGATATGGAATGCAAGCTCCCACTCCATTAATGTCTCAACCAGAGCCCATATTGATGATTCTTCTGATTTTGCCAAGTCTTTACCCACATTTTCATTGGTGACTTTAACTCTGATTTTTGTTTTATGGAGCTGTGTCTTTACCTGATTTAAGTAATTACTGGTTCTCAACTTTGATTTCTATCTTGGGCTTTAGTTATTCTTGAATGCCAAATTATAGGTAATATTTGACCAAAGTCCCTCCAGCATGGCAACTTCAGTTTCTTTGTGCAAAGCCTCTATCTGAGATATAAGAATAATGTTCATTCATTCACAAACAAAGAGAGAGAGAGCAATTCTAATAGAATAAATGTGTGAGAAGGGTCTTGCCTAGCTTTAATCAAGATAGAAAAAAAAATTGGGCAGGGTGCAGTGGTTCATGCCTGTGATCCCAGCATTTTGGGAGGCCGAGGTGGGTGGACTCTGAGGTCAGGAGACCAGCCTGACCAACATGGTGAAACCTTGTCTCTACTAAAAATACAAAAATTAGCCGGGCATGGTAGAGGGCACCTGTAATCCCAGCTACTCAGGAGGCTGAGGTAGGAGAACTGCTTGAACCCGGGAAGTGGAGGTGGCAGTGAGCCGAGATCTCGCCACTGCACTCCAGACTGGCGACAGAGCAAGACTCCATCTCAAAAAAAAAAAAAAGAAAAGAAAAGAAAAAGAAAAAAAATGACATTCCAGAGAGATTCTAACTTACACGTAGTGCCAGAGTGCCAAGAACGCCGTCAGATCATGGAGCACAACCTCTGTATAGAGAAGAACACTTTGCCCCTGAAGGTGAAGGCACCTGTCCATGGCAAAACAGCTAATTAGTGAAAGAACTCAGTTCAGATCTTCTTATTCCCAGGCTACTGCCCTTTCTACCATATCTTGCCACTTTTAAGGTACTTAAAAATAGACTCAATGTGGCCAGAATATATATATATTTTTTTAAATGGACAAGATTTCTTGTATTCTAGCTCACAATGCCAAAGGCAAAACTCAGGCTTACACAGTTTTTCTAAAGAAAATAAAAGTTTAGCCTCAAAAAGTTTTCATTGACTAGTAGAAATTCAGTCTTCAGTATGATTTATTAACCAAACTCCAGTGCGGAGCTTTCTTGTGTTTCTTGCTGGAGACGTATTTTCAACATGCAGACATATGGCATGTATTCTAAATGAACACATTCATGGCCCAAACAAAAAGTTATTCAATATCAAATGTTGTATTCCATGATGTTTTTATTAGAAACTCAATTGCATTTGCAAATATGATTATTATTTAGAGACAGGATATTGCTCTGTCACCAGGCTGGAGAGTTGTAGCGCTATCACAGCTCACGGCAGCCTTCACCTCCTCGCTCAAGTGACCCTCACACCTCAGCATCCTGAGATCTGGGACTACAGGTGCCCAATACCATGACTGGCTAATTTTTGTATTTTTTATAGAGATGGGGTTTCACCATGTTGCCCAGGCTGGTCTCAAACTCCTGGGCTCAAGCAATCTGCCTGCCTCAGCCTCCCAAAGTGCTGGGATTACAGACATGAGCCACTGCACCTGGCTGCAAATATTATTTTTATATGTTTTAAAATATATAGAGCAGTATCTCTTCTAGTGACCCTTTTCTGAAGAAGGAGAACACATTGAGGAATTCTCCTGTGAGTCAGAGATTAAGTGGAGAATGTTTCCCCAGTGGATGACAGATCACGCTAAATAGATGAGCGAAAGACATGGCTTTGAAGATTAGAAATCTTTTGACATCTTGAAGCCTTTGAAATGGTAGAAGTTTATGAGGAGCCTCACTTTTGGCTTTTTAGAGGCAAGTCAGATTTTGCAGTACTTCCCCATCAAAAGCAAATATCCACAATGCTTATTTTAAAATACTTACTTAATGTTGAGAGCAACAGTAGTAGACTCTTTCTGGTAACGATCTTATAAACATGTTGAATTTTTCCTCAAGTAAACTTAATTTGCAAGGTTATCTGCATATAATAATTACTAAATCCTGATATAAAGTCAGAAATAATTTGAAATAAATAACATCTTCCCTTTTGAGATGTAGGGTGAAATAATGATGATTTAAACAATAATATTCAATCTGAACATAACTGCCTAATTTTCAAATAAGGCTTAAATCACTTCATAAGCAAGGACTTACTGTGAAGACTACATACACACCTTCAATGCTATAGTCCAGAAACCCAAAGGTGCAAACCGTGCAATCTAATGAAGGATCTCCTGCCTTCTCTTGGCATCTAACCTTAATTACAGGGATATTTCATAGAGGCACTTACTGACCTACACATTTATTGATTACTTTTGGTGAAATGTTTTTCTAAATAACCATTAATAAACATTCAATATCTAATAAGTAAAGAGAAAAACAAGTTTTTCCAGATAGTAATTACTTATAACATGCCCTCTATCTATTCCCTTATTGGCAGCTAACCACATGAAAACCTCCCAGCTAACCACACAAAAACCTCAGTCATACCCACATCGACAATTCATGGCTTCCAGTTCCTACAATACCTCTCAAGTCAATCGTGTCTGTTTCATTTTTACTTTCATTGCCACTGAACACATTCACATCATATGCTAAACTGGGCATATCATAAATAATGTGGTTCCTTTACAAAAAAAATTCTGTTTTATTTCGAAATTATTTCACACCTAATTTTTCCTGAATATTTATAGTTCAAACTTTGGTATGTGTAAAATTAATTCATAAACACACAAAGTCAAACATTTTCAGAGAGAAGAATTAAACATATCAAGGCTTACAAGTTCTGAGCTTACAGTTAAGCTAAGAATGGCATAACATTAAAATAGTTTCCAGTGGCATTTTACATAGGCACTGGATGACTATTTTAATATGTCAAAGAAATTGTTCCTAGCATGTCTTTTATGCCTAAGAAACAATAATACTATAAAAACAATATTTATGATTTATGTACAATAAAGGGATTTCACCAATAGCAGTAACATTTATGCTTTTATAACTTGGCAAAAATAATGACAAGAATTAAAACTTCAAGCAACGAGTACCAATAATTCCACATTTTTTCTATCAAAATAGAATTTACATTGTTTACTAGACATTACTTTAAAAAATATTATTTTCAAGGATTTTTGTCTTTTTTTTTTAAAGTGATGAAGATTCACTTCATTTTCTAACTATGGTTAACAAAAGAAGAAAGAATAAAATTAGTCTACTAGAAGTGGTCCTTAAATACCTCTAATGGCTTCTGAAACCTAGCATTGAAGATAAACTAAGCCAAATATTTTTGTATGTGTGCCCAAATAGGAATCTCTAAGAAGAATGAGATATTGTAAAGTCTTCTGTAATCGTTAGGACAACGTGCTTTGTAAAAATTCTCAAATTATAGAATGATTATATGATTTATTTTTACACTGATAGGGAGAAGCACCCTAGAGAATTGTTCTGGTAGTAATAATTATCTTGCTATTATAATGGTAACCTTCATCTTGTATAAGAGTAGAAATGGAGAAAGGAGGGACAAAAACCTTGAGAAATTATGTCTTTATATAAGAACACCCTAACACTTAAGCACAAGTAATATCGCTAAACAGTACATAAATAATGACATTGCCGCTGCAAATATGAGTTAACCAGATCCAATTCTTGCCTATGTTAGTGTGATGCTAAGAAAAGATACTAGCCTTATGCCTCCTACGCTTTTACTCCATTTTCCACATATAAAGTGATAAGCGTAGGAGGAAATCTGACTTGGCAAAGAACCAATACTATTTCCAGATCGGGGGAAAAAAACAGTTTCAACTTAGAAACTTTTAAACCAACATCTAACTGAGTAGACTATCAGAGTTTTGTTTGACAACATTTACATGATGCACGGGTTGACAGGAAATGAAATTTGCAAATGATATGGTCTCCTGGTAATGGAAAATAAGTTTTATAGATGCAAGGTATTTTGTCCAACATATTAATAGCCAAGAGGAATGAGTTCTTACAGACACTAATATCCTGAACTGCTAATGTATTGTTTCTCTGTCTTGATAGAGTTAAAATAGCTCTGCTTCAAAAATATCTAATCTTTGCCTACAGACAAAAATAATCTAATTATTCCATAGTCATATAATCACTTATCAGTGACCAAATGGCTCATTCTTTTTATTATCCAATAAATTAAATCGCATACGGGAAATGATGCTTTGCTTAGTTTCTCCATCCTAGGTAGAAGGCATTCAAAGACAAAAACATTTATGGCCCAGAAATGATTTATATTTGACTTGGAAATTTGGCAGTAAAAATATCATATCAGGCTTACTTCCCAATTGGTGAATATTAAAATACTACAAAAAATGCAGTTTTCAGTAGAAGTACCATAGATTATTTTTGAAAAATTAAAGAACTCCAAGCATCCAAAGTGTCCTATATATGAGGTACCATTTAAATAGTCAGAAGCAAAGAAACAGCTAAAAGTTTAAAATGAAGATACTCTTACCCCAAATTCAATAATATTACAGGTATACAGGCACTATGATATAGAAGTCTCATCTGACATATTAGTAAGATATTGTAATTAATCAGCAGGCTGAAGTTTGAAGTTAGATTTGCCAGTTAGAATTTATCATGAGTTGACAACAATGAGTGAAAGTTAGTTCTTAAAGACATTATAATTTCCAGGTGAAAAGAAAAAAAAAAGGAAGCTTTAGCTTTCAATGCTTAGACTCCCAAGTATGGAAGAAAATGATATGATCCCAGGAATGACAGAGATTTAGGAAAAGAAGAATGGAGGGAAGCTTCCCTAAGATAAAAAAAAAAAGTTGCAAAGAATTAATTACAAAGTTCCTGCTACAGGACCATTCACAGAGCAGCATTTTGCATGACTCTGGACACCACTCAGTTTCTTCTCAACAGCTTTCATCTACATACTGGAAGAAACACCAAACTGAAAATTATTTCCAGTCTAAGTAAAACTATGAAGTAGAACATATTACATCTATCTTTCACTAGGCTTCAGCTTCCTCATTACGCACAGAGAGCAATGGACTAGAGTTCATTCTGACTGAAAAATGCAGATGTTTCTAGCTTTAAAATCTAATGTTTATTTTATAAAACTTAATCTGAATCTAAGTATCTAGATTGTGCTACTGGGAAACTTGTGTCAAAGACATGACATCTCTCTCTTCCTTCTTCATTCATTCATTTATTCACTCAATATTTTTGACCACCTTCTAATGATCATTCTAACTCCTATGTTGATAAGCTATAGTGAGTAAGGTAAGATCAGAGGGACTTACCAGGAAATTTGGCTTGTACTAAGATGTGACTAGCAGAAGTGATAAGAATTCTAGATGTATTCTAGAGGTCAGATTCTAGATATAGTCTAAAAATATAGACAAGAGGATTTTCCGAAGGATCGGATGGTGGAGTAATGAAAAAGAAAAAAAGAGAGAAAAAAGGAAGAAAAAAGGAGTTTTGTAGTTTTTCTTTCTACATTTTCATAGCTTCCCCTTCTAAAGACACTTATTTTTCCTTTTCACATTTGAAATACTACAGTGAAGGCCAGGCACGGTGGCTCACGCCTGTAATACCAGCACTTTGGGAGGCTGAGGTGGGCGGATCACAAGGTCAAGAGATCGAGACCATCCTGGCCAACATGGCGAAACCCCGTCTCTACTAAAAAATACAAAAATTAGCTGGGCATGGTGGCACACGCCTGTAGTCCCAGCTACTTAGGAGGCTGAGGCAGGAGAATTGCTTGAACCTGGGAGGCGGAGGTTGCAGTGTGCCAGGATCATGCCACTGCACTCCAGCCTGGCGCCTGGTGACACAGGGAGACTCTTGTCTTCAAAAAAAAAAAAAAAAGAAAACAACAGTGAAAACATTTTAGAATACTGAACTGACATTTTACGACACACTTTACAGTATTTTTTTTAAAAAGTAATTTTTTTTTAAAAAGTTTTAATTCATATTTTTTCAGATCATGGCACTTAGAAACATCAGCTTGAGTGTCTTTATTGACTCTAGCTTTTCTTCTCCACCATTTCAAAACATTTAGTATCTTTTTTAAAATTTGCTAACTTTTATTTACTGCTATTCTACATTACTTTTACTTTAAATGATCATCTATTTCAGATATTCCATATTGTTCTTCCTCCTCCTTTTCCACTAACTGCCCTGCCCTTGTCAAGCTTTCAGTCAGAAACATTGATGAGCAAGAGCCTGCTTCAAAGAGACACACACAATCATCATAATCATGATCATCGCACCTGCCTTTTTAATTTCTTTTCGGTCTTCCTTCCATCATTCTCATGTTCAAAGCTGACCTTCAACTTTGAGAGGCTTCAATTGCAGACTCATTCTAATTATTTATCAGAGACCTTACATTTCCCACGGTTGCAACAGAAAACTGCTTTAAATCTTGTCTCACACAGTATCAAGGTCCACCATGTATGTACAGAGAAGTACAGATGGTGACAGACAAAGCTGAAAGCTCGTGAGTACATCACAGAAGTCAAAATAACAGTGGATTTCCATCTGTTAACATATTCATATTTACCTCATTTTCCCACAAGTACTCCTCTCCACTTTCCACTCACACTGGCAAATCTCAGCAGGCAGTGAGTGGTTGGCATCTATTTTCATCTTGTAGTAGTTCTTGAGTCTCCATTTTCTAAACAGCATGAATATTACAAAGACAAGAGCTGAAGACATATTCTAGTCCCCAAGAAGTCCTGGAGTATTCCCACTCCTCAGCAATTTTTACTTTATCTACACAATATTGGTAAAAAGTGTACATGCTCTCTGTTGGTGTCAAAACTCTTGAGATACAAATTTTCTCTAACCAGAAGCTGTTTCATCCTCATTTTCATAGTTTTAAAAATAAGTTTTGTCTAATTAATTTAGTAAAATACATTCAAGGGTAAATGAGTGGGAGAAACCTCAAAATTAATAGTGGGCATATGGCTACATGCATATTCCTATTTCTTTCACAGATTTATCACTTTTTGATATTTTTTGAGATAACAATTTTTTGTTTTTTACCAAGTTTTGGCTTTATACTATAAAGCCATATCAGAATTAGGATATAAAAATTATAAGCCAGGAATTAAATATCTATATATTTTCACAGGATTTACTGTCATGGACACAACTAGATGTGAAACAACACAACTGGTCTTCAGTTTTCATATAATTATAGAGGGATATTTTACAAGGTTGCAAAATAAAGTCAAGTCCATGCAATAGAGCAGCCCTTGATGACAATGGGAAAATCAAAATGAGTGATTCCTTAGTCTTTAAAACCAGGGAAAACACTCAACAAAAGGGCAGAGATGTTTGTTAATTTTAGGTAGGAATCACTAACAGAAAATTTATCTGTTAATTTTCTTAAAATTGATAATGAATTCAGTATGATCTCTTAATTTTGCTCTTCTGCTTGGTGCAAAATTCATGGAGATTTCTGCAGTCCAAAGCAGCCATTCAGATTTCACATGATGATATGTTTTGGCTCTATGTCCCTACCCAAATCTCATCTTGTAGCTCCCATAATTCCCACATGTTGTGGGAGGGACCCTGTGGGAGACGACTGAATCATGGGGACAGGTCTTTCACATGCTGTTCTCATGATAGTGAATGGATCTCATGAGAGCTGATGGTTTTAAAAACAGCAGTTTCTCTGCACAGGCTCTCTTTCTTTGACTGCCACCATCCATGTAGGATGTGATATCTCCTCCTTGCCTTCCATCATGATTGTGAGGCCTCCCCAGTCATGTGGAAATGTAAGTCCAATTAAACCTCCTATTTATTTTTTTTGTAAATTACCCAGCCTCAGGTATGTCTTTATCAGCCATATGAAAACAGACTAATACAGTATATTGGTACCAGCAGAGTAGGGCACTGCTGAAAAGACACCCAAAAATGTGGAAGCGATTTTGGAAATGGGTAACAGGCAGAGGTTGGAAAAGTTACGAGGGCTCAGAAGACAGGAAAATGCAGGAAGTTTGGAACTTTCTAGAGACTTGTTGAATGGCTTTGACAATAATGCTGATAGTGATAAGATCAATAAGGTCCAGGCTGAGGTGGTCTCAGATGGAGATGAGAAACTTGTTAGGAACTAGAGCAAAGATGACTCTTGTTATGTTTTAGCTAAGAGACTGGTGGCATTTTGCCTCTGCCCTAGAGATCTGTGGAACTTTGAACTTGAGAGAGTGCTTTAGGATGTATGGTGGAAGGAATTTCTAAGCAGCAAAGAATTCAAGATGTAACTTGAGTACTGTTAAAGGGATTCATTTTTATAAGGAAAGCAGAGCACAAAAATTTGAAAAATTTGCAGCCTAACAATGCAATAGAAAAGAAAATCCCATTTTCTGAAGAGAAATTCAATCCAGCTGCAGAAATTTGCATAAATAAGGAGGATCCAAATGTTAATCCCCAAGACAATGGAGGAAATGTCTCCAGGTCCTGCCAAAGGTCTTCACAGTAGCCCCTCCCATCACAGGCCCAAAGTCCTAACAGGAAAAAGGGGTTTCCTGGACTGGGCTCAGGGTCCCCATGCTGTGTACAGCCTAGAGACTAGAGACTTGGTTCCCTGTGTTCCAGCTGAACCAGCTGTACCTGAAAGCGGAAAACATATAGTTTGGCCCATGGCTTAAAGGATGCAAGCCTCAGCCTTGGCAGCTTCCATTTGGTGTTGAGCCTACCAGGACACAGAAGTCAAGACTGGGGCTTGGGAACCTCTAGCTAGGTTTCAGAAGATGTACGAAAACCCCTGGATGTTCAGGCAGAAGTTTGCTGCAGGGGCAGGGCTCTCATGGAGAACCTCTGCTAGGGCAGTGTGGAAGGAAAATGTAAGGTTGGAGCCCCCACACAGAGTTCCCAGTGGGGCACTGCCTAGTGGAGCTGTGAGAAGAAGGCCACCATCTTCCAGACCCCAGAATGGCAGAGCCACTGACAGCCTGCACCATGTGCCTGGGCAGTCCATGAAAGCCACCAATGGGTAGGCTACACCCTGCAAAGCCACAGGGGCAGAGCTGACCAAGACCATGGCAACCCTCCTTTTATATCACCATGACCTATACCTGCGACAGGGAATCAAAGGAGATCATTTTGGGAACTTTAAGATTTGACTGGCCTACTGGATTTTGGACTTGCATAGGGCCTGTAGCCCCTTTGCTTTAGCCAATTTCTCCCATTTGGAATCGCTATATTTACCCAAAGCCTGTAACTCCACTGTATCTAGGAAGTAACTAACTTGTTTTTGATTTTACAGGCTCATAGGTAGAAGGGACTTGTCTTGTCTTGGATGAGACTTTGGACTCTGGACTTTTGAGTTAATGCTAAAATGATTTGAGACTTTGGGGGACTGTGGGGAAGACATAATTGGCCTTGGAATGTGAAGATATGAGATTTGGGAGGGGCCAGGGCAGAATTATATGGTTTGGCTCTGTGTCCCAACCCAAGACTCAACTTATAGCTCCCATAAATCCCAAGTGTTGTGGGAGGGACCTGCTGGGAGATTATTGAATCATGGGGCAGGTCTTTCCCATATTGTTCTCATAATAGTGAATGGGTCTCATGAGATCTAATGGTTTTAAAAAGGGGAGTTTCTCTTCATAAGCTCTCTTTCTTTGCTCACCACCATCCATATAAGATGTGACTTGCTCCACCTAGCCTTCCACCATGATTGTGAGGCCTCTCCAGCCATGTGGAACTGTTGAGTCCAATTAAACCTCTTTCTTTTGTAAATTATCCCGTCTCAGATACGTGTTTATCAGGAGTGTGAAAACAGACTAATACACATAGGAACACCAAATTAATATGGTAGGTTATTTTTTCCCCTTATTACTCTTATGAGTAAATGAGCTTCAGAAAGTTTATGCATTTATCATCAATTCACAATATCAAAAATACAAAAAGCCTCTTCCCTTAGCTATGAAAAATAACTCCCAATTTGAA
This sequence comes from Cheracebus regulus, assembly GCA_963574635.1. NCBI lineage: Eukaryota > Metazoa > Chordata > Mammalia > Primates > Pitheciidae > Cheracebus > Cheracebus regulus. The sequence continues at coordinate 49,949 of CAUYQU010051196.1, forward strand.
TGATTTCTAATTTGATCACAATCACTTTTCCTTAGCCAAACCTTGAGAAAACAAGCAGTATCTCACAGTCCCTGTTTAAAACAAGGGTCATAAGTATTTTATGCAAGACTGCTTTATTCAAATCTTCCTGATGTATGTTCAGGTATACCAACATTACTGTGGATAATCCCAATGGAGAGTTAGTAGACTACATTCAACCAGATAAAAAACTAGAATCCATCTCGGTCTGACTTAAAGAAGATTTAGTATTTTTCCATAAGAAGGAATATAAACAATTTCTTGGAATGCAGGCTGTTTTGTAGGAACTACTTAAAATACTATATAAAACTCTAACCTTGGGCAGATTATCAAATATTTCTACACCTTATTTGTAAAGTTAATAATTATAAAACATAAGCAACAGAGTTGTATGAGTTGAATGAAATAAAGTAAGTGAAAGAGTGTGGCACAGAGAAGGCTCACAGAAAATGAAAACTTTTATTATCACTATCTTCATTGAATATTCATAATTATTAATATTCAATATTCCTAGAACTTTGGTTTCATTATTATGTCATCTAAATGACTTCTTTACAGAATGAAAGAATGGAAAAGAAAATCAAGAAATTATCTGAGCCTGACATCTCTTAATGTTACTTTTTAAGTTTATTTGTTGCCTATTTCTAAATTTGGAAGCAGTATCACAAATAGAAAATGCATAATACCTCCTTGTTATTTCATAAATCTTAATTATTTGACAATTAAATTTTCTTTTTAGATTTTCAAAGAATTATTCCTTTGCTTAGTTTTGGTATTAATCCCCCAAATGTCCATATAACAAGTCTATATTTATGCTGCTTTTTGGGAAAAGATTTAGATTTTAAATTATCATTTATTTGTATATGCCACACCAGAATTTTCTTGCCTATGAAGTATTGCTACAGTAGGAAAATTGATAGGTTAGGAATGGTTTCTTGGAATGCAGACTGTCTTGCAGAAACTATTTAATGCTACACAGCCCTGGGGTTCTCTAGGCTATCTCAATGCTTCAAGCCACTTGTTTTCTACCCTGGTTAGATCATTGGGCATTTTAAGCTTAAATGAATATTTTATTGAATCAAGTAGGTCACACTATGAGGAATATCTTCAGTTACATGTATGAATGGACATATGAGATTTCAAAACAAAATGATGTACGTAGGCTAGAAAAGGAATAGAACTCCTTAAATATCCAAACTTTAAAAATCTCTTTACAAAGTCAATTTTTTTGCAAAGCAAGAGACATGAGCTGACTAGTTACCTCTTCCAAGGAAGCATATGGTTTGTGCATTCTGTTCATGGACCAGATTCAGGGAAATTATTATAGTCTTTAACCTCCCACCTCCTATATTTCTACTACTTTGTGTGCTTTGTGACTGATTTAGTCTTAACAACATATCACAGAAATGAATGCCACTCCTTTTATAAAGTTAACAATGATTAGCATAATAGATTTTTAAGAGATATATATTGATTAATTAAAACTATATAAAAAAGAACAATTGAAAAATGAGCATAAGCAAGGAATGAAGAAAGACCAAATAAATGCAAGATTTAGTCATTTAGATCATTTTAAATGTGGTTAGTGATTGTTTATTAGAGATTTATAAGTAACTCCAAAAGTCAGTAAACAAATAAATAAAATCATGCTATGCATGGAACTTTTGAGAGTGTAATAAATCACAAAATCAAGGATGTTAATTAATAATACTCTGCACAACAAAGGTGTACTAGATAAGTAAAGAAAAATGTGCGATGGGAAACATGTTTGTCATAATCAACTGAAACAGAAAAATGACTACAGTTTTCCTCCTAGGTAAGAGGAAGTTTCCCTCATATAATGGGTAAGACTAAGTTATAATCTCATAATTAACGAAACAACATAATTTTAAAATGTAGCTCTTGTATACCATTCTGAGGACTCTCTCACTTATGCGTATCAGTCCTGGTATTTATTATGACGTAGGTTTTTCTAAAAAAAAGATGTGGCTTTAAGTTCCTTGTTAGGCTATAATAATTTTGATGACTGACAAGATTTGATAAAAATATAAGTGAATGAAGAGAAATTAGTGCTTCTCTGACACTAAAAATATTTGAACAACTAGCACTCTCAAAATACTTTTTAAATGTTTTTCTCTCCAAATTTATAAATGAAATTCATTCAGTTATTGTTATGTACTGAATTCCTGGTAACTTTTTCTTGGCACTCATTTATTTACTAGAGGAAATAGGCTTCTTAGTTTATGTTTTATCCCCGAATACCGTACTCAAGGAATTGACAGCTAATTAAACTAATTGAAAGGAATAAACGAGATATTTCCTAAATGCTACTTTTTTTTGGTTGCCATTTTTACTTTCTGTTCCCCATTCATTTGGTGGAGATTACAGTGATCTGTGAAATGCCTAAACCAGGCAGTCAAAAGAAGAGAAGCAAATGACATTAATAATCCAAACAGTATATGGACTATATAACATTTGTATAATAAAATTCTAAATTGTTCAAGGTTTTTAAAATACTATTTATCTGATAGAAATTCTGTAAGCATTCAGAACAGTTGCCATCACCATCTTACAAAGAGAAAATAAGAGGCAGCAAATGGAATGCTGCCAATGTCAGGCAAGTACTCAGTGAAAGAGCTGGGTAGCACTTGGTTATCTTCACAGCTTAATACTTTTCAATATATCTTCGGTTCACTTTTTCCCCATGAGTGTTTTTTATTTTTTTTCTTACATAGCTCAAACTAATCATCAGCATTTCTTTGCATGTTAGTGAATCACTTTCTGAAAACAATGTCACTTTCAAGATCAGAAGTTACTTGGTAATCTTCACACTGGTATATGCTTTTGTGGGAAGCCTGTTTTCTATAGGATTCTAACAAAGAATAACGAATGACTATATGCACCTACTTTTAATTTAAACAACAAAAATGAGACAGTGATGGCTGCCTTAATGAGATATATAGTGTATCAGCAGTAGGATAAAATTTATTCCCCAAGTGAATGCCTATAACAGTGAGATTAGTCAGCCTTTTTGCTAATAAACTGTAAAATTCCAACTCTTGGGGTTAGCTCATATAAAATATTTTTGAGTTCTAGTTTTCTGTGCTTGTTACTGTTATTTATTCAAAGTCAATTTTTACTTGCAGAAAAAGTGAACTCTACTGTCTACGCCAACACTAGTATGCATATATAGAGGAATCATCTTTAGTAATACGAAAACATTTTATTTAAAGCAAATACTATCAAAGACTAATGAAATGAAAAATTTGAGAAAAAGAATCTTATTCTGAATACATTTCAAGAAAGTAAGCCACTGTTCAATAACTAGTGACTGACAGCATCATATAATAACTCCTCGAGGACTAAATGAAGATTCATTTCGAAACCAAATCAGATGGTGTAGTATGTCTCTTCTACACACATCACATTAACTCAATAATTGCCAAGTCTCACTTTCACAATCTTATATGTATTGGTGAGCATAAAAGGAGGTGCTAAAAAGCTATAATAGAAGTAACATTAGAGGTGTTAAATTGTAGAGTTTTAAGAGAAGAGGAATATGATATAAGAATTTACAAAGGAGAAACTTTCAAAATCTAAAAACATAAGTGATAATGAAAAATATTATATTGACTGTAATAAGTGAAATGTCACCTAGTTACAGGGAACTCTGAAGAATCCCCTCCAAGGGTTGTATGTTTCCCTGATTCTCCAACAGAACGAATTCACCCTGTTATGGAAATCAGTTGGCTAGGCCTGTATAGATATCTCTTTCAGTGATGAGCTGTGTGAATGCATTAAGAGAGAAGAACATTTCATAGAACCTGTGACAAGATTGTTTTCAAGTGTCCTCTTTTTTATCTGTCAAAGATATGGAAGTATTGGCTTTTGATACTTGACAGTGGGTAGACAGACAGAGGGTTAGACAGATAAACAAATCTATTCACATTCCAAGGACAAATGGATTTTTAGGAAATAAATATAACAAAATGTTAAGTAGAATTTTTCGTTATCCTAGAATTATCACTAAGACTCATAGCTAAACATGAAATTCATTAATAAGTCTGTATCCTAAAGCAATCTGCAAGACCCTCAAGTTGTGACCAAATGCCTTCTATAGAAATTATTAAGGAGGGCACAGCCAGCCCTAAAACCACAGAATACCAATAAACGAACCCCTCCTGAGAGTTTCTCTGAAGGTTTTAGAAATACGGATTTTGCTGCAAAATCTCAAACATTTTAAAGATTTTGTTTCCTCTATGAGAAGAAGGGGAGAGGTGAATTTTCCCCTATTTGAAGTCACATGAAAGAGGCACAAAGAAATCAACCATAAAGATTAAGAATGTCTATAGGAAGAAGACACTAGATAGTACTTTATCTCCCAGAATCTCTGCTTAAGCAAAAGACTTACTCATTAGCCTAAGTAAGTAGAACTCATAGTAAAAGCCATGGAGATAAAAATGGAGGTCTGAAAAGGTGTGGTTGTTTTTGTTTTTGCTTTTTTAAGCTGAACTGGTATCCCAGATATACAGCCATGATTAAGAAATAATATCTGTTTTCTCCCCAAGAATACCACCAGGATAATAAATACCTGTCAACAGTAAATACTAACTTTGGACAACTGTTATTTTATGTGTATGCCATGGTAGTTATGTGACAAATCAATCGAATCAAAGAAAAGATATTATTAGTTTTCAAAGTATCCAATAGTTATTCCTAAAAAAATTTCTAACATAATGTTATCACATTTGACCACAGTATTGGGGTAGCATTTTCATACATTCTTGGTAATACATACTTTTCATTAAATAATTAAATAAGTTATTATTCTATTTGGCAATGACATTTTGTCCAGAATCTGAGTTTGACCAGCAAATATATTTGTCTCCAGAGCTTCCAGCAATCTGTGACCATTCAAGAACATTTACTCTCTTTGAACCATGAATCCCAAATATAATTTCTTCTTTTCTTTCAATGTTTCTTCATTCCAAGAACCCTCAAATGAATCTAACTGTGCATTTGCTTACAAATTAACTTGCATTAATCTTTAATTTTCCATTATTAATATATCAACAATGTTGATTTTGATGCAGAATGAACCCAAAGTGCTTATCAAATTTGCATGGTTTTTGGTGTCAACAACTAATACAATGGACATGAACAGAAGGTAGAAATGATATATTCACTCAATCATCCATTTAACAAACAGCATTTTTTTTTGAGTCAGAGTCTTGCTTTATCGCCCAGGCTGGAGTGCAATGGCACAATCTTGGCTCACTGCAACCTCCATCTCCCAGGTTCAAGCAATTCTCCTGCCTCAACCTCTGGAGTAGCTGGGACTACAGACACCTGCCACCATGCCCAGCTAATTTTCATATTTTTAGTAGAGATGGAGTTTCACTGTATTGGCCAGGCTGGTCTCAAACTCCTGACCTAATGATCTGCCTGCCTCGGTATCCCAAAGTGCTGGGATTACAGACGTGAGCCACTGCATCTAGCAACAAACATGTATTAAGTCTCTATTTAAGTACAATGTTCAATCTTGGTTCTGCAGACAATGAAAATATTAATCAGACAGAGATCACACTCTCAATGAGCTTAAAATGTAAGTGCTTATTGTATATACACATATATATGTGTGGATATATATACATGTAAGTATATATCCAAAATTATGATTCAGAACAGAAAATGAGAAAAATAACAAAAGAAATTCGGAGAAATTGTGTTGTACTTTAGCAGAGGAAAAGATCATAAGTCTTATAAGTTAATTTTTATCACCATAGGTAAGTTAAATTATGATCAATTTCAGATCACATTATCTGTGGTTATTTTTACTTTGACAAGACAGTTAAATATTTTAAAGCACTGCATTAAATATAGTTCTGTCTATAATAACATTATCAAAAGCATATGAGAAATTTTTTTTACTGTCCCAAACCCCACCCATGACCTTGCTAAATTATATGAGCAACAATAAAAGTATTATTTCCATAACAGAGTGGGCAATATATAGTCTTTTAGTTCACAATTCAAGGTGAGACACTTATATCTTAAAAGTATCAAGCCAAAAGCCAGAATAATACTTTACACGCATTTAGAGAAATTTTCTTTCATTTTATTATTTTCTCTAATACTGCATTTATCTTTTAATTATTATTTATATTCTTGAAGAAAACTAAAATAATAATTCTAATAATATTTATTACCAGAATCAAAATAATACAGTGCATAGGTATCATAATTGTGGCTTCCTAACATTTGTTAATTCTACATTTTAAATTATCTTTGAAATCTTTAATATGATTATTTCAATATTTTCAGGTAAGACCTCTAATAATAAACAGATATATAGTACTTAAGCCATCCAATTATTTCCCCATCTCTGTAAGAATTTAATAGACATGGACAATATTATTAAAATACATCTGGAACTGTTATAATCAAATCACCTAAAAATATGTATATTTTTTGAAACAGGGTCTCACTCTGTGGCCCAGACTGGAGTGCAATGGTGCGATCTTGGCTCACAGCAACCTCGACCTCCCAGGCTCAAGTGATTCCCCTGCATCAGTCTCCTGAATAGCTGGGATAACAGGTGTGCACCACTACTGCCTGGGCTAATTTTCATATTTTTAGGAGAGAAAGGGTTTCACCATGTTAGCCAGGCTGATCTTGAACTCCTGACCTCAAATGATCCATCCACGTCGGCCTCCCAAAGTGCTAGGATTCCTGGCGTGAGCCACTACACCTGGCCTAAATAATCTAAAATGGTTTTTATGTTTCTGTTTGAATAATATCATTTCCTAAAAAGTAACTATCAAATATTTTTAAAATTCCACTTTGGAATATTTTTCTCTCCCATAGATAATTAAGTATAATATTTAAATATTTAGCTTCTTTTTGTCATTATCAATGTATATTACATATCCAATGGAACTTTTAATTTATAATTTTTAAATATAATATGAATTCTAGAAAGCCATTCAATCAGTCATTCAAGAGCTACATACAGATAAAGATTGCTGTGTGATATGGTGTGGCTGTGTTCCCACCCAAAATTTAATCTTGAACTATAATTCGAATTGTAATCCCCATGTGTTGGAGGAGGCACCTTGCAGGAAGTGATTAGATCATGGGCTTGGTTCCCCCATGCTGTTCTTTTGATAGTGAGTGAGTTCTCATGAGAGCCAATCGTTTTATAAGGGGCTTTACCCCTCTTTACTCTGTACTTCTCCTTCTTGCCACCATGTGAAGAAGGACATGTTTGCTTTCACTTCCATTATGTTTGTAAGTTTCCTAAGGCTTCTATAGCCATGCTGAACTGTGAGTCAATTAAACATCTTTCCTTTATAAATTGCCCATCTCTAAAAGTACATTATAGCAGCATGAGAACAGACTAATACATTGTACAACATATAAAATAGTTTCATAGAAATCTTTGTGCAGGGAGTGGTATATAAACTTAGTCTTCCTGAAACTCATTCCATAATCACCATAGTTTGGCTGTTATCCTACTATTTTAAATTAAGGCTAACAGCCAAAGCTACATTCCCTCAAAGCATCCAGAACAAAGCCTTTAGAAACACATTTGCATTGTTTGTAAATATTTTTTCCCATCCTATAGGTGGTCTGTTTACTCTGATGATTATTTCTTTTGCTGTGCAGATGCTTTTTCATTTAATTAAGTCTCATTTGTTTATTTTTGTTTTTGTTGCATTTTATTTTGAGGGCTTAGCCATAAATTATTTGTCTAGACCAATGCCCAGAAGAGGGTTTCCTAGGTTTTCTTCTGGAAATTTAATATTTTCAGGTTTTACATTTAATTATTTAATCCAACTTGAGCGAATGTTTGTATATGGAGAGAGAGAGGGGTCTAGATTCATTTGTCTGCATATGGTTATCCAATTTACCCAACACCATTTACTGAATAGGGTGTCCATTCTCCAGTGCATATCTTTGACTTTGTCAAAGATTGGTTGGCTGTAGGTATGTGGCATTCATCAACAGTTAACTGGATTTTAAATGTGATTTTATACACACACACATACACATACACACACACACACATCACATTTTCAAATTTATTTCACACACACATCACATTTTCACATTTTGTTAACATTTATATACACATATATATACCATAGAATACTACTCACCATAAAAAGAATAAAATTGTCTCTTTTGCAGCAACATGGATGGAACTAGAAGCAATTATCCTCAGTGAAATGACTCAGAAGCAGAAAGCAAAAAACCACCTGCTCTCACTTATAAGTGGGAGCTAAATAATGCATACACATGGACATACAGAGTGTAATATAGACACTGGCAACTTCAAAAGGTGGGTGGTTGGGTGGGATGAGGGAAAAAATATTACTTACTTGATGAAATGTACATTATTTGCGTGATGGAGACACTAAAAGCTCAGACTTTACTACTACACAATACATCCATGTAACACAACTGCACTTCTATCTCTAAATCCAGAAAAAAAATTAAAAATAAAAGAAAGAAATTTGGCAATATTGCTATGGAGAGTTAGAAACCATGCTGCTTTTGCTTTATTTATAAATCCCCCATAGGTAATTGTCTAATAAATTAAATCAGCCACTTTGGCCTCTGACAACTCTATCTTCAAATTATATATCCCCTATTTGCCATCTTCATGGTTTTGAGCAATTTTGTTTACTCCTCATAGCCTCAATATTCTATCTGCAAAATCCGATAGAACTACCTTCAAGGAATGTTGTGGTGATTAAATGATATTGTACATCTAATGCAGTTGAACAAATATTCAAGTGTTTCTCACAGTATATGTGTATTGAGGACAGTGATCATTCAATAGAAGGACAGAAATTATCATTGCTTCACACAGATATTTTCAAGTTGCCTTTCAGAGAAGGACAAATTTTCATTCCCGGTGGCAGTGTATATAAATACCCATTTCACTGTTCTTTCAAAATCATTGGGTTATCTCTTATTTAAAAATATTTCTTAATTTGATGTTTGAAAAATTATTTCACCCTAATTTTAATTTCTTTGAAAATAGTGAGATTTAAACTTTTCTCAAAGGCTGTTAGATATTTGCATTTTTGGGTAAATTGTCTCTTCATACACTTAGTACATTTAATAATTAAAATAGGTGTTTTTCATTCTATACACTGACTATATTAATAATTTGCTTGTCATATTCTTATAACTGGCCCCAAAACTCTTGAATCAAATGACTGACTGAGTAAATGAATGCTGTGAGAAATTTTCCACAAGCAGGTAGAAGAAGGAAAAATATATCCTTTGTACCTATTCATATTTTAACAAAATTTTATTTATTTTTAGAGACAGGGTTTCATGCTGTTGTCCAGGCTGGAGTGTAGTGGTGCAATCATGGTTCACTGTAATGTCCAACTCCTAGGCTCAAGCAATCCTCCCACCTCAGCCTTCAAAGTAGGTGGGTCTACAAGCATGCACCACCAAGCCTGGCTAATTTTTAAACATTTTTGTAGAGATAATGTCAGGTGATGTTGCCCAGACTGGTCTCAAACTACTGGTCTTATGCAATCCCCCTGCCTTCACCTCCGAAATTGTTGAGATTACAGGCATTAGCAGTCAGCCCCAGATTCCACCCCCATTTATTTAATACAAAATTTTAACTTTTAATTGTGGAAAAATGAACATAGAGAATTTACCTAAGAAATTTTTAAAGAATGATATCGGTTTGTGTTGGAATTTGAGATTAAGTACATTGATATATTCTCTTTAATTAGAATATATATATATATATATATATATGTATATATTACTGAGCATATATGTTACTATATTATATATAATATACTCAGTAATATATACATATTTTACTATAATATATGCAATATATTATACATATATGCTCAGTAAAATAAAACAGTGGTCCCCAACCTTTCTGGCACCAGGAACTCATTTCCTGTAAGATAATTTTTTCCATGGACCATTGTTGGTGCGGGGATGGTTTGGGGATGAAACTGTTCCACCTCAGACATCAGGAACTAGATTCTCATAAGGAGCAGGCAACCTAGATCCCTCTCATTCAGGTGCAGTTTAAAATAAGGTTTAAACTTAAGAGCTTCTGCACAGCAGAAGAAACTATCATTAGAGTGAACCAGCAACCAACAGAATGGGAAAAAATTTTTGCAATCTACCCATCTGACAATGGGCTAATATCCAGAATCTACAAAGAACTTAAACAAATTTACAAGAAAAAAACAAACAACCCTTTCAAAAAGTGGGCAAAGGATATGAACAGACACTTCTCAAAAGGAGACATTTATGCAGCCTATAAATGTATGAAAAAAAGCTCATCATTACTGATCATTAGAGAAATGCAAATCAAAACCAAAATGAGAGACCATCTCACACCAGTTAGAATGGTGATCATTAAAAAATCTGGAAACAACAGATGCTGGAGAGGATGTGGAGAAATAGGAATGCTTTTACACTGTTGGTGGGAGTGTAAATTAGTTCAACCATTGTGGAAGACAGTGTGGCAATTTCTCAAGGATCTAGAAATAGAAATACCATTTGACCTAGCAATCCCATTACTGGGTATATACCCAAAGGATTATAAATTATTCTGTTATACAGACACATGCACATGTATGTTCATCATGGCACTGTTTACAATAGCAAAGACATAGAACCAATCCAAATGCCCATCAATGATAGACTGGATAAAGAAAATGTGGCACATATACACTGTGGAATATTATGCAGCCATAAAAAAGGATTAGTTCATTTCCTTTGCAGGGACATGGATAAAGCTGGAAACCATCATTCTCAGCAAATTGACACAAGAACAGAAATCCAAACACCACATGTTCTCACTCATAAGTGGGTGCTGAACAATGAGAACACATGGACACAGGGAGGGGAGCATCACACACCAAAGTCTGTTGTGGGGTGAGGAGGTAGGGGAGGGACAGCAGGTGGTGGGGGGATTGGGAAGGGATAACATTAGGAGAAATACCTAACGTAGATGACGGTCAGTGGGGGTGGTGGATGGATGCAGCAAACCACCATGGTATGTGTATACCTATGTAACAATTCTGCATCATCTGCACATGTACCCTAGAACTTAAAATATAATTTTAAAATGTTTTTAAATAAATAAATAAAAATAAAATAAAGTTTGTGCTGATCTGACAGTAGGTGGAGCTCAGCTGGTCATGCTCACTCACCCACTGCTCACCTCCTGCTCTGTGGGGCCCGGTTCCTAACAGGCCATGGACTGGTGACAGTCTGTGACCTTGCAGGTTGGGACCCCTGAAAAAGGGTTAACGTCCACATCAGTTATTTTTTTCACAGGTCGTTTATGTTTCATAAATTTAGAAATCACTAAAAATGTTCATTGAGAATGAGATTTAACTAATCTTAAGATTTTCAATTTTGAGTCTTTTTTATTTTTGAGACAGAGTCACTGTGTTGCCCAGGCTGGAGGGCACTGGCCCAATCTCAATTCACTGCAACCACCATCTATCTCTCTGGCTCAAACTAAGTGGGATTACAGGTATGCAACACCACGCCCAGCTAATTTTTGTATTTTTTAGTAGAGAAGTTGTCTCACCATGTTGACCAGGCTGATCTCAAACTCCTGATCTCAAGTGATCTGTCCATCTCAGCCTCCTAAAGTGTTGGGATTACAGGCATGAATCACCACACCTGGCCAATATTGAGTCTTTTAATACACAAATTCAGTAAGAAACTAGTTACACATTACCGCTGATTGGTTTGGTGAGAGATCCTGGATAATTTACTGAATCTGCTTGTGCATCAATTTGATAAAGGGTTTAACAATTGAACATTGCATGAATAGACTATGCTCTAGTTAAAGCAACATAATATTAAAATTAAAAATAAACATATTAATCTGTACTTAACTAGTGTCATTGGGGGTCTTTTCCTTTTATAACCACTTTATCTGAACATTCCCTTTAAATTGTGACTATCTATAATCTAAGAAATATCTGTTACTCAATCAGTAACTCCTGATGTATACAAATTTGTGAGGCAATAAAATTTGCACTTTCAGAGGCTACTGAACTTTAAAAATAAATCACAAACACTCTGAACTGTTAGCATAAGTTAAGGGAAAAATACAATGTAATTCACAATCATTCACTTTGTATGTTACTTTCTGATAAATATTCCTTTAAGTAAGGAATAGGTATAATATTCTATTTGGGGTACTTTCTCTGAAAGTTAAGTAATCATCTAACAGGCTTCATATGGGAGGCAGAAAGCAAACAGCAGAAGGAGCAGAGATGAAAATAGGTCCGCTGGACATAAAACCAGGCATGTTAGTTATAAATCTCTGACTTTTCTCTCAATATCCAGATGCCAGAATCTTCCTCATGTACTTTCCTTCGCTTTTCATTTCCATAGAATATTCTGAGGCAGCTACCCTCTCTTAATTAACTCTAATTATATGTGTTGCAGCTTGTTCACTGAGCTAATATTCCTACAACAAAATGGTGAGCAAAGGATAAATAATTTTTTTCATGAACCTGTTACTGGAACAAGACAGGTATAGAAGACCTTGATTTTTGCAGTTAGACAGTACTATTACGAAGGCATCTTCATCCTAATCTACTGTTAGTAAACACATGTGCTCACAGTGCCTTTCACATCATTATAGGTACCAGAGAAATGATACCTTGAGGGAACATAAGGAAACTTTCCTTCAGGAATTCACCAACAAAGGATATATTTCTAACATTCTTAAGTCAGGAAAAAAATAATGGCAATGTGCTGGAACAAGTATTTCCACATTAGCAATGTATATGAAATAAAGGGGCCCAATGTTTAGCAAAATAAAAATAATAGGAAAAACTATTTTAATTCTTGCACTGAAAGAAGGAAAAGCATACAGTTCTAATGAAAAGGATTTAGGCATAGCAGTTTTTGGTATATACATACACTGTTTATTATTACATATTTTGATCTGAAAGCTTTTTTAAAAAGCAGTTTATTTACTGCTCTGACATCACAATTTATAATTTATGAAACTACAGTTTATAAATCATGTAGTGGAGAAGTAGTCACTCAATATTTTAATACTTAGCTGTTCTGGCACTTTTTCTATTCTACAAGTTTTTTTTTTTTTTTTTTTTTTTGTATTATGTGCCAATATGTTCATATCACTCCAGGATAGCTACTCCTAGTCCATATTTGAAACCAAAGGTGTGTGTTCATTTTTTAGGCATATTTCTTCCAAATTATTTCAGCTGGAACTAGTCCATAATATAATGGCACAAAGTTTGCATAAAATGTATTTGGCTATCTTCCCACTGACTGGTCTTTGTTAGACTGAGATATCTTAAATCCATAACAAATCCTAGCATATTGGGGATATCAGTACTCCAGGATTTGCTATAAAGGTGAGCTTTATCCTTTATTGTGGATCTTGCATATATATTTGTTAATGTTGGAAAATCATTTAAAACTAGTTTACATGTCTTGTTCAATATGCAAATACAGTTCTTTCTTCTCCCATTTATACAGAATTTAACCAGATCAATGCCCTTCTACCAACAATCAAAATATACATAAACATTGTTATTCCCTATTCTTCTAGGCCAAGAAAGCATTTTATAAATTGTAAATAGCCAACTTATTTTTATGTGCATTGCTGGAATCTGAACTGTGCAGTTCTCCTATAGCTCCCTACTACTATCAGTATATATACCTATAGCTTCCAGCAATAGAGATGAGCAGAGACTAGCTACTCCAAATATAATAAAAGGAATAAAAGGCACAATAGCAGAACTTATCTTTTGATGAGTTTCTGTACTTACCACATCAGGACATCCAGGCTCTGCCTTCTGAGAAGGGGCAGTTCATAGGCATTGCAATTCCATGCTTGAGAATTTACAAATAGATTTTCATTTTCAATCAGATCTAATTTATTCTACTAAAACTGTGCATTCTTTCATTGCATGTCCAGGCATTTATCTTTGTCCAGATAACCAAAAGGAAATATGTGCCTATATTTAACTTGAAGATGAAAGAAAATGTGAAATTTAGTAGTAGACATTGTTGGAAAATACACCAACATTAAAAGTGTTTAAAGCAATTTAAAAAAAATCTGCAAGTCTACTTCCACTGAAAAATCATTTGCATATTTTCACAAAACAGTATGATAAAGTATATTTAAAAACATGTATAACCCCCACACAAAAATTTGTGTGGCTCATACCCCTTCAATTCAGTCAAAACTATGTTGAACACATTTCCTCATATGCTCCTGATGACTAAACTCCTTGGTTGTTTAAAAGTCATTCAAAAGGTAAATTAATCCTGTGACTGAACAACCAACCATTTAGAGGCCTCAACCAGTAACAGGAATTCTTTCTCAATTTACATTATTTTGTATATTACAGTGATAACCAGGAGTCTTCTCTAATCATTGGTAATAAGAAAATCAAGACTACAAAAGAATACAAAAAAATGGTCAAGAAAAATAATACTGATTTAGATAGCTGAGCCAGAAAATCTGAAATGAGATTGCGTTAAAAATCAAAATTTAACACCTAGCACCAAGTTTGTGGTACTAAATACTAATTCTCACTTAAAGGAACCAGAGCGTCCCAGAGAAATGCTGACTTTTGGACTCTGGGAGGATACATAAAAGATGAGCCTGGGGCATGTGCTGACAAGCTTGGAAGTTATCAGAACCAAGTAGAAGGGGTTCCAGTGGGTCCAGAATGCAACAATTTTAGCACTAAAAATAATCAAGACTACAATTGATCAAAACACTTCATCAGATATTTTAAAATCCATACATTTACAAGGAGACTAATAAAAGTTAATAGAACCAATTCATTGCAACTGTAGTTAGTTAGAAGCAACTTCTTATATTCAAAGTTGGTTAAAAAAAGAAAAAATCCAAACATTCATCCTGCTTTTTCTGAATAATTTGGAAAAGTTCTTCTTTATTAAAGATTGTAGCTAAAAATACAAAAAGAGTTTTAAAAAATGCTATTTTGCAACTCCAATGAAATAACAGATCTAGGTAATGATCATCAGTGAATTTTGTTAGATTAAAATTAATGGATATTTATAATGCAAAAATAAGGGTAACAACTCCTGAAACCACTGATGAATTTTATCCTCACCGAAAGTGGAATAGTCAGATATCACATGCTTCATGATATTATGTAACATGTTCAAAATCTGAACTTAAATATGATCAAGCCTCTGAATATTACTACCAGTTTTCAAGTAAGAGATGATAGCAGAATGAGTTACATGACTTCATAAGAAATGATTCAGTCAAATTCAAAATGCTGAACATTCAGCATTCTAGAGGACAAGTAAATCAGTTTCTTGACAATTCAATGGCATTTCCAAAAAAGAGACTGGGATAGGGTCCTTTACAGAAGGAAAAGGACATCACAAATAAATACAATGAGCAGATCTTGTTTGGCTCCAATATTTCAGATATCTACTAAGATATTTTAGAGAAAATCAAGGAAACCTGAATAAGAACCGGTATTAGTTAAGGATTTTGTAAATAATTGTGTTAGATAGATTAATGTTTATTATGAGTTGAACTGTGTCACCGCAAAATGATATATTTGAGTCCTAACTCCTAATACCTCAGAATGTGATCTTATTTGGATAGAAAGTCTTTACAGAGGTAAAGTTAAATGAGGTCAATTAACCTCAAATTAAAATTAGGTCATTAGGGTGGGCCTTTATCCAGTATGACTGATGTCATAAAGGGAAAGCTCTAGATACAAAGATTGACACAAGTAAAAGTAACATGATGTGGAGAGACACCAGAGGAAAGCTCTCTACAAGCCAAGGAACAGCCCCTTCCCCAAAACCTTCAGAAGTGGCATGGCCTTGCTGAACCCTTGATTTCACACTTATAAACTCCAGTACTGTGAGGCAACACATTTCTGCTGTTAAGCCATCTAGGTTATAGTACTTTTTGATGGCAGCTCTAGCAAACCAATGCACCATTCAATTGTCTATATTAGTTGGAAATATATTATGTAAGTATTTATACATGAAACAACATGTGTGAGATTTCCAGTAAAATTATCCAGCAAAAAAGTGAAAAGGAAGAAATAAGATGAGAGACCTCATAATTACTGGAGTTATGGATACATAGAATTAATTATGCCATATTACCTTTTTTTAGAAGGTCCATTTAAAAGGTTTAAAAAAGACAAAATAGCTGGGCCTGTAGCCTCTGCTACTCAGGAGGCTGAGGAACTTTTTCTGAAGCATCCAGGAATGTTTTTAATTACATAATATATATTAAAAAGTATCCCTTACTTTTAGGAGGATCCCTTAAGCCAGAAGTTTGAGGTTGCAGTGAGCTATGATCATGTCACTGCATTCCAGACTAGGTGACAGAGTGAGACACCCATTTCTAAAAATAATGAAAGAGAGAAAGAGAAAGGAAGGAAGGCAGGAAGGCAGGGAGGGAGGCAGGGAGGGAGGGAGCATAAATGCCTATACTCAGTGACCACACTGATGAAATTAAGACTCCCTCACAGAATTATATTCTATCTCATGTGTATAACACCAAAGCACAAACCAAAGAACCTAGCCAGAGAAGTGCCACCGATCAGTTTTATCATGAAGATTTGTATCTCAATCTGTACTTTTTAGAATGTTGATAAGCCCACTCTAATAACTAACTTTCTGAGAAGGTTTTTGTTAAATACCATACAATGAACTGAAATAGTTTTTGAATTCAATATAAAATTTTAAATATCAAAGATACTCTTTTAGGTTTTTTGTTTTCTTTATTTTTATTTTTATTTTTATTTTTTAAGGGACAGAGTCTCACTGTGTCACCCAGGCTGTAGATGAAGTGCAGTGGCATGATCATAGATCACTGCAGCTTCCAAATTCCTGGGCTCAAGCAATCTTTCTGCCTCAGCCTTCCAAACAGCTGGGATTGCAGATGCTTGTCACCATGCCTGGCTAATTTACTTTAATTATTATTTTTAGAGAAGGGGTCTGGCTTTGTTGCCCAGGCTGGTCTCAAACTCCTGGCTTTACATGATCTTTCTCCTGCCTCCCAAACTGCTGGAATTACAGGTTTGAGCCACTGCATCCAGCTAAAAGAAACTTTTTAATATATATTATGTTATTAAAAGGATCCTGCTTCAGAAAAAGCTTAAACACATGTACACAAAAGCCTCCTTTAACATTTAAAAATTCAAATTCATTCTTCAAAGTAGCATTTAGATATTTAATGTTTCTCCATTATAGTATGGACTACAATGAGACAAGTTAGAATATTTTACTTTTAAAAAAAATATGTACTTGATATATAAAGCTGTTTTAAAATCTGTTGATAATCAATACAGTGGATATAGCTGGGTTCCATGTCCAAAATTAGTTATAGGAAAAGTCAAGTGGTCAGAGAGTGAAACATGCTTTAGTATCATTAAAAAAAGGCATGTTTAGATGGCTTGGTAAAAGCAGTCCTAGATAAGTGATTTGATTAGCAAAATTAATTAATTCACTACTCTCAGTACATTATCCTCTACTATCTCAGCGCTATCCTTGCTTCTTATCCCTTTATTTTGTTGCCAATATCAGCAAATTTTTCCTGGTTGCCAATACCAATACATAGTTTCTGAAACATGGTTGAGTGATACTGATGTTCAAGATGACATTCACCTTCTCCTTTTGCACTATGTACCTGTGACACTCTTTTACAATGTGGTTAACCTGTATCTAGTTCATGAATGCTTAGTCCTAGCTTCGTTCTCTAAATAAGGGTTCTTATCCTTTATAGAGCCTAGTACCAAATAGAGATGTATAAAATGTGTAATTCTAAGATATTCTTAATAACCTAGAATACATGGCAACTCTATGATGCTTTTCATACAGCTAGGTGATACAAAATTGATTACTTTGTAATAAAACTTATATATCTGGGGTTAAGAGTTATGGGAGACCAAAGATCAAAATGCTCTAAAAAGTCTAAATGAACTATTTCAAAACCTTGGTGTTTTAATTGCTTAGTAATTCATTTTGTCATATTTTCATTCTGAAAATTGTTTTTTAAACAGGTAGCTCCATAATGTTATTTTTGAATACTGAGCTATGAACTAGGAAACTGCTATAAGTGACCAGTTTTGATAATGTTTACAACAGTTGGTGGGTAATTTTACATAGATATATATTTCAATGCTCTTTTTCTCTATCACATTATATTAAATTATATTGTAATATTAAAAGAGAGTACAAAGATGATGTCTGTCTTCTTCATGTTGTATCTGAAGTCTCAAGAATGCCGGCTGCAGAAAAATCTTAATAGAAATTTCCCAAAAGAAGATATAAAAATGGCTAACAGATATATTAAAAAGTGCCCATTACTAATCCTCAGGGAAATGCAAATCAAAGCCACAATGAGAAGAGTTTCCATTTAGAAGAGCTAGTATAAAAAAGAAACAAGTGCAGGTGAGGATATGTGAAAAGGGAGCACTTACAAACTGTTTACACTGTTGGTGGGACAGTAAACTAGTATAGCCATTATGGGAAACAGTATGAAAGTTCCTCCAAAAACTAAAAATGAACTATCATATGATCCAGCAATCTTACTAGTGGCTACACATACAAAGTAAATGAAATTGAAATGCCAAAGAGATAACTGCACTCCCATGGTTCATGCAGTAGTATTTGTAATATAGCCAAGACATGGAAGCAACCTAGCTGTCCACCAACAGATAAATGGATAATAAAATGTGGCATATACACAATAGACTTACTATTCAGTCATGAAGAAGAATGAAATCCTGTCATTTGAAATAACATGGATGAACCTGTAGGACATCATGCTAAATAAAATAGTGAAATAAGCCAGACACAGAAAGGCAAATACCATGTAATCGCACTCATATGTGGAATCTAAAAAAAAAAAAGAGGATATCATAGAAACAGAGAGTAGAATAGTGGTTGTCAGATAGGGGAGAGGGAAGGGGGAGGATGGACAAAGTTTGGTCAACAGGTGCAAACTTACTATTAGGAGGAAAACTTTCTGGTGTTTTACTGCATGGCGATACAACTAAGGTTAACAGTAAAATGTTGTATATTACAAAACGAGGCGTCTGAATGTTCTCACCACAAAAAATGATAAGAGCAGGAGGCCATGTATGCACTAACTACCCCAACTGACTCATCATACAACACATATCTGCATGAAAACATCAAATTGGACCCATAAATAAGTACAATTAAAATGTGTCAAAATCATTTTTTTAAATGCCTGTTGCATCACTAAGTACTCAAGTGTTTGTCAAATGAAGAAATGAATTAATTAATATATGATTAAGTTTTAATAATCCATCCTAGTAAAAACATGTACTAAATATTTTATGTCATTATTTTCAAAGTGCATACTAATTCTCCTTAGTTTTCAATTAACCCTCCAATTTCAACTTACATTGCTATTTCTTGAAACATTAATACAAAATAAATGGAAAATATAATTTGAATTGAAATCCAGACTTAATTTATCTATGGAATAATTTCTAATCTATGGTAAGACCTTCATGTAGTCTGCATATGTCCACTATGAGTCTTGTCTACTGATTTTTTACTCAGTTGGACCTAAATTTAGAAAAATAATAATCAATTTAATGATGCATTCACTGAGTACTGAGAAGAAATGATGCTGAAAGCACATTCTTCACAGTGAAGTGGAAGAAAATTATGAATAAGACACAGGTCCTGTTCTCTGTGGACAAAAAGTTTGTAGGAAAGATAAGACGTGCACATAAATAACTACTAAAATGCAGAGTTACTAGTGGTGAGAAGAGTGTAGATAATAAGAACTATGAGAGTTCAGGAGGTTCCTATTGTCTGGAATGATCAGCATCTTTTCTATAGGGAAAGTAACTTTTGAGCACAAAGTGTTTGGAAAAATGGAGTTTGGATGTCAGAGAAGACATACAAATGGGCTAACCTGTTAGAGCAAAGACACATAACTAAGGCTGATCCATAGGATAAAATAAAATAAATATGAAAAATAGAATTGATTTTTAAAAAAAGGTAATTTTCCTCTTAAAAATCTATCTTTCCTACAAATACCCATTTAGAAACTTTATTTCCCAACCTTACTTACATTCAGATATGGCCACATGAATGACTTCTTGTCGTGGTACACAAATGCAAGTGTTGTGTGCCAATTTCTTCTCACTGTTTTAAATTAAATTGCTTGCCCTGGACTTATTTTGTTTCTCTCTCTTTTCCTTTATAGGCTAAAAGTTTCTGAAACTTGACTAGGCTTCACTATATATGTGAGAACAATGCTTTAAGGTCACTGTCCCTGCAACAGTGGCCACCATTTCAGACCTGTCTTGTGCTGTCCAGTATGGTAGCCACTAGCCACGCAGGTGGCTACTGAAGACAGGTTCTAATTGAGATGTGTTGAAAATACAAAACATACAGAGGGATTTCCAAGACTTAGTATGAAAAAAAGAATTCAGGCCGGGCAGGGCGGCTCACGCCTTTGATCCCAGCACTTTGGGAGGGCAAGGGGAGAGGATAGTTTGAGGTCAGGAGGTATAGAGTCAAACAAAGGATTGAACTGAGATCCCTGGAAGTTTTCCTGCAGCAGAGCCAGCCTAGAAATCTGACATTTAGAGTTTATTTTATGTCTCTGAATGCCAGTGTGAGTTTAGACATTTTTCTGTTTTTATGGTCATTAGGAAGTAAAGGAAGAAGAGATAAAAGGGCTGCTAACTTTTTTTTTGTAGAACACTTACCATGTGCCATCATTGTGCTCTTCCAAGTTATTTCACTAGAAACTGATAGAAGCACTTGTTGGCAGTTGAGCATATAATGGATTGACATGAGGATACATGATAATATCAAATCTACTTAATATCATAAATGAAAATATAAAGGAGAGAACAGAGAGATAAATTGTAGAGAATGTAGAATCATGGTTATAACGAAGGACTATCCAGCTGCCACCGTAGCCTAGGAGATAATGGAGACTGGCTACTTTCAAATTAGGTAATGAAATAAGAAAGAGGATTTAGAAGACAGAATTATGAGTATGGTTTGTGAAAAAAATACATTCAGTGGTGATTTAAACATTCAGAAGAGGAACAGCCAGGGGAGCAGGACTGACATTTCAGTTTAGAAAGACATTTACATAAAAATAAATTGAGAAAATAAGCTTAGTGTAATATCAATTGTAATGAGTGTACAAAACAGACCAGATGTGCAAAGGAGAGAGAACAAGATTTCACATAGCCATGTTTGATCCTAACTAAAGAGGAGCCGATAAACCTCTTTTAGTCCCTTTCAAGTAGCTATAACATGTTAGCTATAAATTATCAGACACTAGAAAGGTTTTGAACAGTGATTTCAATTTGTCCCTAGTGATACAGGTAATGCATTATTCTCTTAGTATTTTTCTTTATACTTAAAGAATTCCTCCCAGATAATACTTCCATGGATCTCATCTTCAGTGTCAGAACTGCCTAAATAATTCATAGAAAATTTTGTTTCTGCTGAGATTAAATCAATAACTGAAGAAAATTAAATTTGGGCTTAAGATCTTTAAGTTGACTGCTTGGGTTTCTGCTTACTCTGTTGCAACACAGAATCTGAGAACTGAAGCATGGACTGGAAAAGTGACTGCAACTTTAATGCACTCCAGCTCATCCTCATACATGAATCCCACTACGCCTCTCTTGACAAGTCTTGCCTCTATCTAAATATCACTGGGTACTTCCTGACATCAGTGAAAAAGAATTCTATTTTTGAATGGCTTTATTTGTTAGGAAGTCTTCCTGATATAGTAGTGTAATCATTTCAATTCTCTATGGAAGACTTCCAACATAAGGATAGCTACTTTTCAACGAGGCTACAATTCAAATATTCAAAGAGAGTCGTGTCTCCTATAAATCTTATTTCCAGACTAAATAGTTCCAGTTCCTTAAACTATCTCTTGTATAGCCGTTTGCTCTATTTTTACTATCCTGATCATTCTTTAAGGAGCATATTTCCTGTAAAAATATGTAGAGTTAATTAGTGGCAGCCATGTATTTCCGAATTTGTTGATTGTCTCAATAGTTTTTTTTTTTTTTGCTACCAGTAGTTTTTTCTGATTTTTAAAAATATGAATGAGAAACAGAAGGGAAAACAAGAATAACACTCCCATTGTTGTTATAAAAACAAAGTCTCCACATATGAGTGAAGTAAGAAAGGTTATTTGTTGCTGTTGTATTGTTTTAGATGGTTATTTCCATATAGATATGAAATCTAGTGGGTAGCTTCGATATCGTGACTTGCATGATTTAGGAAGAAATAAGGTAAACACAGATATAAAAATAAGCCTTGGGCTTAAAGAAACACAACTTCTTATGAGAATACAGGCAAAGAATTAAGATGATTGTAGATGTGGATAGGTTTCTATGAAGAAAGTTGGGTTACTCAACTTTCACACACTTTACACTCACAAGAGAACATCAGAAAGTAGCTACCATTCGTACCAGAATGCTGTGAAAAACAGACACGTCTAGATGAAAGAATTTAGTCTACATTGAGTAATTAGGTAAACTATAATACATAAAAGATAGAATACTAAAAGCAGTTTTGCTGGGATGGGATGGGATAACATTGT
Organism: Cheracebus regulus; assembly: GCA_963574635.1. NCBI lineage: Eukaryota > Metazoa > Chordata > Mammalia > Primates > Pitheciidae > Cheracebus > Cheracebus regulus. The sequence continues at coordinate 72,615 of CAUYQU010051196.1, forward strand.
ATGTGAGTATATTTTGTAAAACCCTTGAAATATTTATTCTGGAACTAAGAAGAATGAGTTAAGAAATTAGTTTGGAGATCATAAGTAGTTATCCATGAAAGTGGATCAGATCATTTGAGGAAAGTGGTATGAGAGCACAGAATGGGGAAGTGTGGGAACTCTTTTATTTGAAGTACGTAGGCAACACGAGCTGTGCCCAGCAGAGCTTTGGGGGCATGGCTGCCTCCACCCAGCTTTCAAAGGATGGGGCCACCTGGCACAGCCACAGGTGTAGGACTTCAGTCCAGGAAAGCTGTGGGACCTACGCAAAGAGCCACTGTGGCGGGGGGAGGGGGGGCGGCCTTCCTATCAAGCCATGTGAGTGACATTTTCACCCCAGTGGGCCTAGAAGGCAGAGCATCAAATCAAGAGGATTATTCCTGAGCATTAAGATCTCATAACATTCGTCTTGCGGTCTGGAGTTAGAATCCATTACATCTTCTTTTCTATTTCTCCCTTTTGGACAGGAAGTGTCTATCTTGTGCCTGCCTCCTATGCTTGTATTTTGGAAACATAACATGTTTAATTTCAGATTCACAGCTAGATAGCCGTTGGCTTGGGGATGAATCGTACTTTGAGTTATATCCACATCTGATCAAATGACGTTTAGATGAAACTTTAGTGTTGATGCTGGAATGAGTTAAAACTTTTAGGGCAGTGAGGATGTAATTAATTTATTTTGTATGTGTGAATGATATACTTTGTATGTGTGAATGATTACTCAGCCCAGAATGTGTGTGCTTTGCTCCCATTTGGCGGGCTAGGTATGCAATGCTATATCCTGAAATTTGTTGTCTCATGAAAATTCACATATTGAATTCCTAACTGAATTTTGATGGTATCAGGAGGTGGGAGCTTTGAGAGGTGATTAAGCCACGCAGGCAGAGCCCTCCTGAATGGGTTTAGCATCCTCATAAAAGGAGCCCCAGAGAGCTCCCTCACCCTTTCCCCCACATAAGAATGAAGCAAGGAGACACCTGCAGCCTAGAAGAGGGCCCTCACCAGAAACCATGCTAAAACCTCCATTTCAAGGCTGCAGCCTCCAGAACTGTGAGAAATAAATTTCTGTTGTTTATAAGCCACGGAGTCTATAGAACTTTATTATAGCACCCTGAACTAAGACAGAAATACACAGTGAGAACTAAAGAAGAAATAAGAGTTCTCCTTGTTTAACGTGTTCTAAATAAGACATGAAAAGGCCTTTTAAGCACTTTTACAAATCTCAACTTATTTCGCCTTTAGCCTTTGGATATTAGCTTGAGAATTCTGCCTAATTTTATTTATTTTGCGATTGTTTTATGTCTTTCAAAAAACATCTGAGATAATCAGCACATCCTTGAATAGTCATGTTGCTCTTTTTAGTTATTCCTCCTCTCCCTCTTCTTCCTGAAATGGAAGACGGATATCACCTAGGTGATATAAGGATAAATGGGAAGCTTTCCAGTGATTTTCCACTGTGATTCCGATAAAATCCAAACTGCTTGTGGTTGTTGATAAGTCCTTACAGAGCTGGTTTCTGTTCCTCTGATCTCATCACAGTTAGCCCCCCATCAATAGTGATTCTTTCAGTCCTGCTCCAACATATCCCTGCCTGAGAGACTTTGCTGCTGTCATTTACTCAGCCCAGAATTTGAATGCTTTGCTCCCATAGTTTAGATCTCAGCTCGAATATTTTTCCTTGGCACAGACCTCATTAAGTACCTTGACGAAAACAGCCTTCCCTCTACAAATTGTTATTCTCTATTCTGTTGCCCTGTGTCAACTTAATTATGGCAGATACTGTAATCCACTGTTTTCTTCTTTTCATTGGTTTGTGTTGTGTCTATCAACCTACCTACACATGTTAACTCCATGAAGGCAAGGACTACTTTTCATTCATTAGTGTTCCTTCAGATCCTGGAAAAGTACCTATCAGGAAAAAGACCCTCAGTAAACAAATCCTACTATAATGAATTAATGAATGAAGGAAGACAGCTTACACTTTGACCCAAAAGAAACCTTAATACTGGTGGAAACGAAATTGAATTTTGAAAGACTGTGTCATAAGCTCAGCATTAAGTATATTTATAGAAAATATAAAACCACTTATAATACAGAACATAGCTATTAAATAAATATTTAAAAAATTTTATGATGTGGAAACAGCTAATATATAAGTTGTATTTGCATAAAGTATTTATTAAACATTTAAAAATATTTTATGTTTCAATAGTATATGTGGAAGAGATTGTTCTGTTTATAATACAGAAAGTATTCAATAACTAAACTATTTTAAAGTTTCTCTTTTGTGGAAACAGTTAACATGTAAGAGGGTTTTGTTTTGGTCCTTCTTCTATTGTTTCAATTCTAATGGACTTAAAACAGGACTTACATTTTCCTGAATATAAAAATTATTTCAAGTTATTATTTAAAATTTTTGTATACTGTACACACGGAAGAAAGGAAAGGTAGCAAATGAAGACAGATAGACAAACACACTTTTAAACTGGAACTATCAATGCAACTGGTGAAGTAACCAGTTCAGGCAGGAAGTCTATCTTCATTGAACTGAGTAGAAAGGAAGAGCAAGATGACAGTGAAAAAGCAGTCGTGAAGGTGAACAACTTATGACAACACAGAGTCAGGTCTACCCCTCAAAGAAACAGTGTGTGTGTGTGTGTGTGTGTGTGTGTGTGTGTGTGTGTGTATGTGTAATGATGAACACTTGCAGGCCTAAATATTCCATATTGCTCTAGCCATTTTGGATACGTAAGCACAAAAACCCACAATTAAGAAACTTTGGTTCAGTAAAGTTCTTGCCAAGAATCACAGAGCTGGCATGGGCTACTGTCTCGTGGGGCGCCATGAGATTTACTGAAAACTGCCCAGTGAACACCATGCATATCAACTGACTTAGTATTTATTTTCCTTCTAAGTTCAGGTGACATACGTGGACACATAAAAACACTAGAGTGTAAAATGTTTTCTGTTTATATCTGATTTTGATACCCAACAATTAATTAAAATTAAATAGGTGTCAGAATTTTTTAAAAGGTGACCTTGAAACTACCCACTGTAGCTTTTTCTTCTGATTTTTCTGCATTAGGAAATTTTTGGCATATATGTTAATTGTCTCATTATAAACATTTAATATGATCTCAATTCAACTATAGTTCAAAATCACTCATAAAGACTCAAGTAGATCCCAGAACTGGGGGACTAAAAAGTCATAAATCGAATTCTCCACTTTACTTACTGAAATGGTATCACCTTTCAAGTGCCAAAGATTTGAATGACTTATTAAGAGATGCCTTGCTCTATCGATATCATAAATCTATCATAGTCTATGCCAAGGTCCATACCTAATAGTATTTCAACTGTGAAATACTAATTTAAATCCACAGTTCAATGATTTTCTCAAGAGATGACAGCATAATGTTGAATTTATTGATGTCAGTCTCTTATAAAGTAGATTCCCTGTAGAGCCACTCAAAATCCATGGTTTTTCTCACTATAAGGGTGTCAGCCATCTTTGAGCTAAATGAAAGAATAGGAAGAAAATAGATCCCATGTTTTATCATTCTCATTTAACACAAGTTCTTTTCTAGCTCTCAACCACAATTCAGAGGTGAACTTCAAAACTCTGCTAGGTTTCTACATAATGCCATAAAAAATTGACTAAATAGTATTCAAGGAAACTTTTAATAATATTCTTATATTCCCAGAGTTAGTTATTGTATCATTTATTAGATGTACATTTCATGTATGTTATCTTCAAGATCGGAACTGTTTCACCTTTTCCTATTATAAATAGTCATTCTACCGCCATAGCTTATGCCTTTTTTTCCTAACAAATCTAAAACACTGATGACTTTTACAGAAACAATGTTTCTTATATAGCAGTGTTACTGAAATAAAACTCATGATGAAAGAAACCATCACCGTAATAAAATAGGAAATACAACAATTTATATAGGAGAAGTATTCACTCAAATTACTCAGATTTGTATTAAAGACTTTTCTATATGCCTGATACAGCAGTGAACAAAACAGTAAGTTTATGTACTAATGGAGGTTACTATAAAAGAAATATTCCAAAAAAAATCACTTTAATATATACATGGGACAATTTAATATTTTGTGGAAGATCTCCTGATGTGGAAAATGTTGAATCATTTAATTCTTTCCCACCAGTATTTTTAGTGACTTTTCCTACCATAGAGAAAAATAGACTGCTAATTTTATTTACCCATTCTGGAAAAAATGAATGAGTAAATGAGCATTTCACCAGTAATTTTTAGTGATTTTCTTTCCACCCACGTAGAAAAATGGACAGATAATTTTATTCACCCATTCTGGAGAAAATGAATGGGTAAATAAGGATTTCACCAGTAACAGCAGAATCAATCACAATGTAAATATTTATTAGGATATAAATTCTGATACATATTGTTCCTAAGGCTAAGAACCATATATAAATGATAGCTGGAGAGTGAAATTTAAGAAACTCAAAGTACATTAAGCTGGTATTCCCTATCATATGTTCTGAGTTAAAAATTAAGTGAGCTGTTTCTAATGCTGTAAAAATTAATATTAAATGGTTTCTCCAAATTAAGTCAGTAACTTACATATAAATCAATTCAACAACATTTATTAGGTACCTTCCCTCTTTTTCTAAAAACTCAGATATATTGCAATAGTCTAAGATAAATGTATAACATCTGAAGTAAAATAAAAGCTCAACAAAACTTGTTGATTTCTGGGAATAGTCTAACAGGCTAAAACACTATGTAGGATGTAGTGACACTAGAATGGGGAGTTGAAACTCAGAAGCTGACAACAAAGCCACCAACAGCCGACTTAACAACAAGAAGTTCTGATTTTAACAAGGTAACCACCTTGACAGCCTTTTACTGTTTTCAATTCATTTGCTTTGTTTTGAGAAAGGTGGAGAGAAGACTTGCTACAATTACTAGCTGCAGTTGAAGAGAAAATTCCACTTGGCACATTTTTTTTCCTCCTTTAAACAACACACCTCATTTTCAAAGTCTAAAAGAGAGCTGGGCAATGTCCCCAAGTCCCTGAGAAATGTGGCACTGACCAGCCATCTCTCACTTGTAAGCTCCTAGTTGGGCTTAAGAAGCAAGTAAAATTAGATCAGAAAGCCACTCTAGACTAAAATTAATTCCTGGAATTCTGCCCTTCTGGGTTTTCTATGGTAGTAATTGGAGAAGAACAAATATTTAGATATCTCTAATCCTTGTTTTACAAACAAAAACATTAGAAACTCTTGAGATATTTTTCCATAAAATCACAAACCTATTGATACCAGCCCTGGGTCTAGAATGATGTCTTGTAATTCTACCATCAGTATACTTCTATTGTATCTCATGCCTTGCTGTCCATTTTATACAGGTGGGTCTTAATTTACACACGTATAAAGTAAATTGTCCCTTATACTGGAAAGATCACATAGGAATAATAGTCCTAACTAAGGGCACTTCCTATCTTTCCCCTTATTTTATCTCTCCTCTCCAATGATTTGCAGAAGACAACTCATTTATTTCTTTGATACTCTTAGATCCCCTTGTCAGCCAAAACAGTTGATTACAAGGGGGTCACATCAAGACAGTGCTAAATTCTTCTTCTTTCCCACCTCTCCAGTTATTCTTATGCCAGTAGGAGACCGGTGGCCCCTTCTCATCTTCTGTGCTGTGTCATTTAAGCCTACTCATCTCTAAAATATAGATTAATTATATTTTGTCTCTTCATATACACAAAGTTCTACCTTTGTACCTATGCTCACTTTGTATTTTCTTATAAAGTTTACTGACTAAACAAAAGTTTAAGAACAAAGCAGAAAAGTGGCTCTGCCAATCATAGTTAGAAAGTAATGGTAAATAGCTTTTGCAGAAAGGGAATTTATTTCAGCATCTAGAGAGACTCCTAGACTTGCAAAGCAGACTAGAGAATTAGGCCTGGATAAGGGGTTGGCTAGTTGATTATAAAGATGATACTACAGCAATGAGTATTTAAGATACTGCCCCTGGCATCATCATAGTAATTTCCAGCAATGCTCCTGGACTGTCCATTTGGTTACCACTACTGTGAATAACCTGTGAATATCTTGCATGCATCAAGATGTAAAACTCACATCTGACAGGCCAAGTTTGTGTCACATGTTGACACCACTGCAGTCAGTGAGCAGAGTGTCTGCTATCTTTGTATAGGGGTCAGTGAGGTATTGTTTCCTGATTATTTTGGAATCTTTGCATGCTGAAAATAGAATGAATATCCAGTGGGTGGGTGCCCAACATCAACAAGTACTTAAGACAGGGACAAGAGGGGAACCTAATCTAACCTCCTAGTTAAAACTAAGAGGGTTAGTTTTAACTCTCTGAATAATATGCTCAGCATTATGAAAAGATAAATAGGCCACAGTGGGCAAGCCTAGAAACATAAGTTATCAAGTACCACAATATTTTTTCAGGAATAAAAAAAGGCCCAACTTTGAAGGACATTCATTGTATGCAGCACTTAAGAACACAGACTGAACAGGTGTAAATACCATTTCTGTCACTTACTAGCGGCATGGCCCTGGTCAAATTCACTGAGTTTTCTGCACCTCAGTTTTCTCATCTGTAAACGGTACAGAACCAATATGTTCATGTTTATTTCAAATTCTGAAACACCAAATAAATGTTTGAATCATAATCAGTTATTAAGTTGAAGACTGCCTGTATTCCATTGTCAGGAAATTAAATCAAAGAAAATGAGACTCTTTATTTCTAGAGTCAGCGGAAAAATAACCATAACTCAATCCTTAGCCCCAGTTCAAAGACTTAGTATATTTTCTTATGCAAAAAGTCCATTTACGCATAGTTTTCTGGAAATAAGACCTGATTTGCAGGTGATGCTTATGTCTCTTGTTTGCATATTAATCAGTCCTTTATAGCATCTATCCTGGAACCGTATCCTTCCTCCGCATTTATTTTATGAAGTAAAACCATGAGCTTACAGGAAATTAAAAAATCAGTGATCATTTTTCATAAGGGGTGTTGTAAAATTGTCTTATACAAATGACTTGTAGCAGACATTTATTGGTCGCCTTCTCAGCATCTAATCCCCATTTCTTTCACCAGTAGCACCCAGATATTCCTCTGCCAAATTCCTTTGAACTCATTCTTAGCCTGTGGAGCATTAGGCTCAAAGGGACACATGTTTAAACCAGGTACTAAATTACTCCTGAGTAATAGACTTGAAGACATTCTTGAATGCAGATTTTGATTCAGGGATGAGTATATATCTCAGATGAAGTCAATGAGCCATAAGAAGACATTTGTCGGGTTTTGCAGGAGAGTAACTTCACCATCTTTTTAAGGAAAAGTACCAGAAGAAACACTAATCTTCCTCTGAACTTCAGCTGCCATGTGGGAAGCTGACCTGGATACTGTCCCTGTACAAAGGGTCGAACGTAGCTGAAGCACTGCAGATAAGCAAAGCCGAACTTCAAAGATGACATCAGAAACCTTTAGATGAAGCTGTACATCAAGTTAGAAAAATGTTATCTTGCAGATACACAAGGAAAATTATGATCTTCTAATATTTTTAAGTGCATTTTGGTTTTCTATCACTTGTAACTGAAAGATTCCTAATTCAAAAGTAAACTAGAAAATGATTAGAAAATATACTGTTACCAATAAGAACACAAAAAAGTGGATACTTGATAATTTTAAAATTTGCCCCATGCACTGTATATACATTCATCAGAGAAACAATCATTAGAAACGATCGGAAGGAATCACAGATTAAGGCTCAGGATAGTTGTATTATTAACAAATAGTTTATAAATATCAATACATGTTTTCACATATGATTATTTAGTCTCCTTTTAGACTGGAAATACTAGTCAGATAAAATGAAACTTAGATTGAATTCTTAAAATTAAGTACAAGGAAAATATCATGCCTGCAAAAAACGCTTTCAGCTGACTTTTATAGTTTAACTCACAATATGGGAGTCTTTCGATAACTAAAATCAAAAGAAGTCAAGCTTAGAACACCAAAAGTTCTGAAGGAAAATTATGATGTTAAAATATATCCTTCAGCAAAAGTTAATACAGAGATGGCATGCCATCATGTGTACACTCATCACAAAATGGCAGAAAAAAACAGAGGCTATTTAGAGCTAAATATTTAGAAAGTAAGTTATGACTTCCAAAAATATTGACTATTTTTTAATCTTCATTTTAAAAAAGCAATATGCAAATCACAGAGGAAATTTTGAAAAAAATCACATTTATGAAAATTTATATTAAATGCAAAATGTGATGTTAAATGACTCAGTATAAAATTAGCCTATTCTAGAAATATAGAGGCAATGTATTCTTAGATTCTCCCAGGCAATCAGCTCAACGTGACTGGGCAGTATATAGCCACCTTCTGTCCTTCAGTTACACATATCTGTGCATAAGGCTACTGAGTGATCTGACATTACTCAAACATTATGAAGAATAACTTATACTTGAATACATGAAACTGACAAAAAAATGCTTTGACTACTCAAACATCATGAAGAATAACTTATACTTGAATACATGAAACTGACAAAAAATGCTTAATAACCTAATTACATGAGTTCATTTGTCCCTATTTATGAAATTGTTTTTACTAAAAAAGTGCAAATTTTAATATGAAGAAAAAGTGTGTCTTAAATGTTGTGTGTCTTAAATATCCTCACTTTTACATTTTTCTCTCTTTAAAAACATCAATAGTGTAGAAAATTAAAGTGACGAGCACCCATCATAAGGAGAGAAAAATGTATATGCTTTATTGTGTGTGGTCATGGGGTGGTTATGTAGTAGAAATAAAGAGATTTTATTTTGTAGATGGCTAGAGCAGTAAAGAGTGAAGGGGTATGGGTGTGCTAAGTGGGCATGTATATGTGTTTTACTAAGATAGGCAAACAAATAATTCTTTCCCAGCAACTGACTGATGTTATTCTAGATTTCTAGAAGCAGAATATTGTACCCACAAAAACTTACTAAATTTATGGGGGTGGAGGATGTGAAGGTGGTAGTGAGTTCAACAGGCTTCATGGATACAGTGGCAGAATAAATTTGCTAAATTTATTTTTAATAAGAAAACAGTAATGCAATTTGCAATTTAAAAGTATCGATATAGACATAAATAATTTCTGAAGAAAACATATGCTAATGTTATATATGCATATGTGTGTTGATAAATATATAAAACTTGGTATAAACTGTTATAAGATACTAATTGTTTAGAATAAAACAAAACGTTAAGCTTTTTATTATTGATCTACACATCACATCACACTCAAAAACAGGTAAGAATATGCTCGTAATTTGCAACAATATACAAAAAAATTTGCCAGAAAAACATTTTATTATTTTATGCCTACATTTATGCTTTTCCTTCTTATCTAATATTCTGTAATATTAGAAATCTTTGTAGGGAAACCTTTTAAAAAGAAAGTTTGATGACTAACATGTTTAAGCCTCTTACAGGAATCTGACAATAAATCTACTTAACAGCCATAAGCCATCTATAGCACCAGTCTGCTTTATATAAAGTCTGGTGACAGTAGAAGCTGTCAAACACACATTCAGGAGATATGGAGAATTAGCTAAGTGCTAGGCTATCATAATGTTTACTGTTTTCATCTTCTAACTTTTGCCTCTTTGGGAGGACATATGTCCTTGGTTATTAAAAACCCAAGTTATAGGCCAGGAACAGTGGCTCATGCCTGTATCCCAACATTTTGGGAGGCCAACACAGGAGGATCACCTGAGGTCAGGAGTTTGAGACCAGCCTGGCCAACATGGTGAAACCACGTGTATACAAAAAATACAAAAATTTGCCGGGCGTGATGGTGCATGCCTGTAATCCCAGCTACTTGGGAGGCTGAGGCAGGGAGAATCACTTGAACCTGGGAGGCGGGTTGCATGAGCTGAGATGGTGCCATTGCACTCCAGCCTGGGCAACAGAGTGAGACTTGGCCTCAAAAAAATAAAGGCAAGTTATTAAACCCACAAATTTTATCAGTGCTATTTTGCTTCATATTTCAGCAAGTACTGATGAGTATCTTTATGGAAATTCATTTTGGTTTTTATGTAGAATATTCAAAAACAGGGAAGAATAAATAAGAACTAATATAGTAGTTTTAAGATCCCTATTGCCCTGGTATGGTGAGTCATGCCTGTAATTCCAGCACTTTGGGAGGCCAAGGCAGGTGGATCACCTGAGGTCAGGAGTTCGAGACTTACCTGGCCAACATGGTGTAAACCTGTCTCTACTAAAAATAAAGAAATTACCCAGGCACGGTGGTGTGTGCATGTAATCCCAGCTACTTGGGAGGCTGAGGCAGGAGAATCACTTGAACCTGGGAGGTGGAGGTTGCAGTGAGCAGACATTGTGCCATTGCACTCCAGCCTGGGCGACAGAGCAAGACTATGTCTCAAAAAAAAAAAAAAAATACAAAACAAAACAAAACCTTACAAATTAAAATATTTTTTATTTTAGTTCTTAATCTATTTTATATTTCATAAATACATACATTCTAATTTAAGCAGCAGATTGTTTTTTGTTTTTCCATATTTCTCTTCATAAGATGGAAGGTCCACATATCTTAGACTACTTGTTTTGTTTTCCCCTACATGCAGTTATTTTAAATTGCAATTTTGTATACAGCATATAACTTAAAAATACACCTCATGTGGTCAGTAACATTGTTACTCTATCTTAGAGAGTTTGAATTTACATGTAATGCTTAATGGAAATAGTTCATGGTTTCCTTTTAAAAATGAGGACTAAATGCAAGTATAAAAATGGCAAAGGTTAAATTCTCCCAAGTTTTCATTTGATTATTTTGTCAGAATTAAGTGGAAAGATTTTTTCCCTCCTTACTCTCCCTAATTGCTTCCCAAGTCACATTGTTTCAGTCTTCTGGAGTCATCGTGTCATTTGGAAAAAAAAAAATCATGAGTTTACACCCTATGTGGGCATTCTTACCTAAATAAGCTATAATTTGAGAGAGAATGATTTCCAACTGAGTAAGGACTATTTTTTCCTCTTTTCTAGAATTAAGAGAGAAATCAAGAGTCCAAAGACTTCTATCCCCATCTCAGTAAACTTCAGGTAAATCAGGTGCACTGAAGAACCAGAAGGTCATTATGCTTCTTGATAATAAACTCTCTCCTCTCCATGAAGCCAGATAATAAATCAGTAGCGCCCACTGCTTGAGAACAAGGGGAACTACACTGGAACAACCTCATGTTTTTTAAAGTCATTTCTTGTTTGGCAAATGCCTTGTCTCCACACCTGGCTTAACAAACTAATTCCAGATCTCAGATATTATGAAGTGCAGACCTCTGAGCCATATTTCCTAGGAAGCATCACATTATTAAATCACCCTACGTCACTTATTCTCGGTATCAACTATGAGCTCTCTAAAAATTTGCATTCACAGTGGATTATTTTCTCTTTAATGATGTTTTCCTTTCTTTTTTAAAGTCATTCTATCTTTCTGACTCAACGAATATGCACTTTCAGAAATCAAGCTAAATGCGATGCACTCAAGATATCTGCAAAAAAAAAAGAAAGAAAAGAAAATGCTGCCTAAAATCAAAAACCACTGAAAATGATCATCCCAAAGCACAGTTGCTGCTATTATCTCACTACAAGCAACTCATGAGATTAATTTCCCAGAAGAGGCTGATGTCAATGATAAGTAAAACTGCATATTATGAACCCATGTGAACTTTCTAATGTAAAAATCTATAATATGGACATTAAAGTGTAAGTACTTTTCAAGGCCTGAGAAATTATATTAGTCATTTTTTTTCTATGACACATCATAAGTAAGTGTAGTCAGAAAATAGATATAGAACACAGAACAAGAGAAAGTTGACATTTTATTAACAATTCCATTAAAATAAATGAGCTCACAACCAAGCAAAAATCAAGAATCAATAAGGGTTTTAAATTAAGCACCTGACATGTTGGAAATGAGTGTACACTTTGGAACACTGAAGGAACCAGTGACCATTCCTTGAAATATGATTCCAATCTATTAGATTCATTACACGAAAAACTAAATAAATTTCCCTTGAGTTAAAGATAAATTCAAATATAAGGTCAAATATTGACCTTCCTCAAAGTATAGGAATGGTGTCATTCAGAATTAAGGAACAATAATTTGTTGAACAGTATCAGTACAGGATGAATTTCAACCTACATGAGTATTTTCTTTCTTAATGCTTATTGAAGACATTGATATTTTGCCATTGATTTAAATTCAAGGATAGCAAAACCCGTCATGGATAAAACATTAGCGAAAATAACTTCCACTTTGAAGGCACACATACAGAAATTAAAATTGATTTCCCACGTTCCCTGAACCCAGGCTTCTCAAGGAAAGGCTTGCTTCCTCCTTCCACAGCCTCTTACTCATTGGTTCAGTGACTGTCATTTTTTATATTCAATTACTGAATAAGGAACTAGAAACTGGATGTGGGTGATTATTTTTTAGATGGCATCACATGCACTCCTTCAGTCTTCCTCAGGGTACTTTGCAAAGTTCCCTGACTCATCATTCATGCGTTAACAGCACTTTTAACAAGAACATCTACCAGGTGCAGTGAGCCAGTGCTAAATTATTTACATATATCTCATTAAATCCTGACCTTGTCATTGCCCCCTCCAAAAAGCAAAGAAACAAATGAACAAAAAAATCCAATAGAGTAGTAGTAATTAGGCTCATTTTATAAATGAAAAAAAAATGAGGCTCGGAGAGTTTAATAATTTGTGCAAAGCAACAAAGGTAGTCATGGGAGGAGCTCAATATGAGATGGGATCATACAAACTCCAAAACGCTATGACTACTCTTCAAAATATTTTCATGTTATTAAAAATTGTGACTTTAATCTCCATAGGCACGTTTATTTTTTTATTTTTAATTTGAGATGGGAGTCTCACTGTCTCCTAGACTGGAGTAGAATGGCGGGAGCTCGGCTCACCACAACCTCCGCCTCCTGGGTTCAAGTGATTTTCCTGCCTCAGTCTCAGAGTAGCTGGGATAACAAGTGCCCACCACCATGCCAGGCTAATTTTAGTATTTTTAATAGAGACAGGGTTTCACCATATTGGGCAGGCTGGTCTTGAACTCCTGACCTCAGGTAATCCACCTGCCTCAGTCTCCCAAAGCGCTGGGATTACAAGCGTGAAGCATTGCACCCGGCCTATAGGCATGTTTGTATTTACTTTTTGGACAAAACAAAAACAAAACAAAAACCTATCCTTCTAGGTCTTAATATCTTAAGCCCCTGAATGACTCTAATAGGAACACACTTTCCTTTTCTATTCCCTCCTTATTTCAGATATTCCACTGATCTAAAATTAAATGCATTAACTAATAAAAACCAATGGTCAGAAGTCTTTGTATTTCAGTTTCTTTATATAGGCATGCCAATGATTCTCTCTTGCAATACAAATGCAAGTTAACATGTGAAATAGATTAATCAAAGCAGCATAATAGCTTTTATTTAAATATCTAGAATATATTTATATATGTGTATATATATTTATATATTATATATAGATACACATATGTATTATATAATTAAATATCAGTAGAAATGCTATGTTCATTTGGAAATGTTCACTGAGGGAACTGTCTTCTATACCGGATATAAATAATTTTTTTTTTTAGAAAGAAACAGCAAAAGAAAGAAACAAAGAATGAAAGAGAGAAAGAAAGAGGAAGAGGGAGAGAGAATGGGATTCTTGTTTTATTGCCCAGGCTAGAACACAGTCTAAAAATGCGTATTAAAAACCTCTTTTATACCAATAATCGTGTTTAACAATGGAGACAGGAAGGAACAGGGGATGAAAATAACAAATAAGCAGCCAACCAATATTTTATTTAAACATGTGAAATGCTATGCAATTGCTGGGGAGTGATTTACTTCCAGTTATGTGGTCACTTTTAAAATAGGTATAATATACGCACCCATTACAGGAGCACCCAGATACATAGCGCAAGTTCTTAATGACTTACAAAGAGACTTAGACTCCCACACAATAATAGCGGGAGACTTTAACAGTACACTGTCAATATTATATAGATCAAAGAGATAGAAAATCAACAAGGATATCCAGGACTTGAACTCAGACCTGGAACAACTAGACTTAACAAATATTTGAAGTAAGATTCTTTTATACCTATTTTGTTGAGATTTTAAATCACAGAAGGGTGTTAAAATTTGTCCAATACTATTTCTGCATCAGTTAAGATGATCATGTGGCTTTTCTTTCATTAATGTATTGTACCATGTGGATTGATTTGCACATGTTGAGCCATCCTTGCATCCCACTTGATCATGATGTATAATCCTTTGAATGTTATCAATTTTACATGAAATTTCTGAAACCATGTTTTTCACAAATACTAGCCTATATATCTTTTCCTGTGGTGTCTGACTGATTTTGATATCAGGGTGATGTTGGCCTCATAAAATGAGCCTGGAAGTATTACCTCTTCTTTACTTTTTGGAAGTTTAAGATGACTTGATATTAATTTTTTGAATGTTTACTGTCAGGCCATTAGGTCCCAGGCTTTTTGTTGTTTTCAGGAACTTTTAAATGCTTTTTAAATCTCTTTATTTGTTATTTTTCTATTCAGGCTTCTGGATTCAGTTTTGATACTTCATATGATTTTAAAATTTTATCCATTTTTTTCTATGTTATCAAAGTTTTGGGCATATAATTGTCCATAATAGTCCCTTATGATACTTTTTATTTCTGAGATGTCCACTGTAGTATCTTTTCTTTCATTTTTTATTTTATTTATTTATCATTTTTCTTGTTTTAAAATTTGATCTGGTTAAGTATTTGTTGATTTTATTTATCTTTAAAAAAACACACTCTAAGTTCAGTTGATTTTTTCTGTTTTTTTTTTAAACATTTTTCTCTACTTGATTTATTTTTGTTCTGATCATCATTATTTCTTCTATTCACTTTGAACTTAGTTGTTCTTCTTTTTCTAGTTCCTTAAAGTTAAGTCAAAGTTATATTACTTAACTTGAGTCTCTCGTTTAAATATAGCCATTTATTGCTGTAAATTTCTCTCTGATTATGGCTTTTGCTGCATTCTATAGATTTGGGATTGCTTTTTGCAGCAAAATCACAACATGAATAGAACTACAGGCCATTATCTTTAGTGATTTTTTGTTTCTCTTGAGATACTCTAAATTATTTGTTGATTTCCACATTGATCCAATGTTTGTTCAAGAGTGTGGTTTTTAGTTTCCATGGATTTGTAAATTTTCCCATTTTCTCTCTCTTACTGATTTCTAGTTTCATTTCATTATTGTCAGAAAATATACTTGGAATAATTTGAATGCATTTTGGCTGTGACATCTCATATGAAGTTAAGTGTGGAATTTTCGACTTGTGACATCATGCTGGCACCCAAAAAGTTTCAGATTTTGAAGCATTTATGATTTTGGATTTTTGCTTTAGGGATGCTCAACCTTTATCTGAAATCTGGCAGGCAGACTATAGAATTTGTATATTTAATCTTTACACAACACTGGCTCACGTTTGCTTTTCTAACTAAAATATCATTGAAGTTTGGATCAGAATTATCTTCAATCTTAGATTTTTTCAGAAAAGTGTTGTGTTTAATTATATTAACAGTTGTTATATTATTACAATAGGACTTTAAAAGAAATAAGTTTTAATGAGTTATAATTTATGTGCTATAAAATTTAATCATTTTATGTGTAAAGTTTGTTAAGTTTTAGTAAATTTACACAGCGGTGCAATCAATACTGTAATCCAATTTTAAAGCATTGGCTTTTTTAAGATACAGGGTCTTACTATGTTTCCCAGGCTGGTATCAAATTCCTGATCTCAAGTGAATCTCCCCCCCGAGCCTCCCAAGTAGCTGGGATCGTAGGTACGAGCAATCACAAGCATTTCTTTTATGCAAACAATGCCCCTCATGTCCATCTTCAGCCTTGTATTTTTTTTTTTTGAGGTATTTTACCTCCTTGGTTAAATGTATTTCCAGATATTTTATTATTTTTTCATAGCTTCTATAAATAGAATTGACTTTTTGATTTGGCTCTCAGCTTGATTGTTATTGTTGTATAGAAATACTACTAGATTTTTTACATTGATTTTGTATCCTAAACTTCAGTGAATTCATTTGTCAAATCTGGAAGTATTTCAGAGGAGTTGTTAGTGTTTTCTAGGTACAAAATCATATCATTGGTAAATAGTGATAATTTGTCCTTTTCTTTTTCAAATAGGTGGCCTTTTATTTCTTTCTTTTGCCTTATTGCTCTAGCTAGGATTTCCAGTGCTACATTGAATGGGAGTGGTAAAATTGGGCATCCTGTCTTACTCTAGTTCTTAGGAGAAATGTTTCCAATTTTTCCCTCTTCAGTATGATGTTGGCTATGGGTTTGTCATATACGACTTTTATTATTTTGAGGTATATTTCTTGCATGCTTAATCTTTTAAGGATTTTTATCATGAAGGGATACTAAATTTTCTACATATATTGAGATTATATAGGTTTTTGTTTTTAATTATGTTTATGTGATGGATCAAGTTTATTGATTGGCTTTCCTTTTAAACATAAGTTTTAACTAAGTCATTTTTAAAAATTATTATACTTTAAGTTCTGTAGTCATTTATTTCTTTTCATATATGATCATAGGTTGTTAGTAGCAGTCATGCCACATTTTGAATTTTTTGCTTCTTAGAAATTTATTCTGCCAGATACCGTGAGTCATCACTCATAGGTTCAAATTTCTACAGATTCCTAGGGCATGGACAGAATGCAGCCAAGTTCTAAAACAAGGGTGACCTTTGCTTCAGTTCCCAATGAATTCTTCATTTCCATCTAAGACCTTTTCAGCCTGGCTTTCACTCTTCCTATTTCTATCAGCATTTTAGTCAGAACTCTCAACAAACTCTTATGTTTAGATATCTTTATAGCAATGCCACACTCCTCAGTACCAATTTTCTGTGTGAGGCCATTTTGTATCACTAGACACTATAAAGTACTATCTGAGGCTGGGTAATATATAAGGAAGTGATTTAATTGGCTCGAAGTTCCGTAGGCTGTATATGAAGCATGGCACCAGCAACTGCTCTGCTTCTGTTGAGAACTCACGGAGCTTTTACTCATGGCAGAATGTGAAGCAAGAACAGGCATATCATATGGTGTGAGAATGAGTGAGTGAGAAAGACAAAGAAGAAGAAGGAGAAGGAGAAGTTGGAGGAGGAGGAGGAAGTGGAGGAGAAGGAGACAGACATTTTAAATAGGATATTGTGTGAACTCAGTAAGCAATCACTCATTACCATGAAAAGGGCAGTAAGCAATTCATGAGGTATCTTACACCATGAATGAAATACCTTTCACCAGGCCTCACCTGCAACATTGAGGATCACATTTCAAGATGAGATTTGGAAGAGTCAAATATTCAAACCACATTATTATATATTCTGGATGTAAGACATTTATCAGTAAGTTTTGCATCTTTTTCTAGTATGTGTCTGGTCTTTTTATTTTCTTAATGCGATCATTTTAAAGCAAAATTTTTAATTGTTATCATTCAGAGGGATGTGGAGATATGAAGGTAAATTCACAGACTAACAGTATAAAAATGAAATTCCTCTATATTTAAAGAATAATCTGAATATATTAACTAAGCAGATAATTTGATGTAGAATAACTGTAATTATAAGATATTGGTGAAAAATCCCCTGAATCTGCTAATTGTTGGTATTTATGATACATTAACATGAGCGTGGACATTAAATATTTTTTAAAAATTCAAGAAGCATTAGCTAATCGCCTAACACTTCTTTAACTGTTAAGGGAATGTACAAAGCATAGATAAAATCTGGAAAGTTCTGAAAATTATGAATACTTCATCAACCTCCATTCTTTGGAAACATCTCTATCCCACTGAATAATTGAAATGAAAAGAGTATCAGAATGTCTCACTTTTAAAATACTGAAATGTCAGTCCTCTAATTATGAAGCATTAATGGTAACACATCATCTTTCTTGAATGAAAAGTACAAGTTTGAAAAGATACATAAGTAGATGAGTAGCTGTTGGTCATTTAAAGAAACCTGTGACTCGTGCCTGTAATTCCAGCACTTTGGGAGGCCGAGGCGGGAGGATCACGAGATCAGGAGTTCCAGACCAGCCTGACCAACATGGTGAAAGATCATCTCTCCTAAAAATACAAAAACAATTAGCTGGGCGTGGTAGTGTGCACCTGTAATCCCAGCTACTTAGGAGGCTGAGGCAAGAGAATTGCTTGAACCTGGGAGGTGGAGGTTGCAGGGAGTCAAGATCACACCACTTCACTTCAGCCTAGGTGACAGAGTGAGAGTCTGTCTCAGAAAAAAAAAAAAAAGAAATACATAAAATCTGGAGTACCCCATACACCTATTGAACCATTTGAATGAGATAGGCATGGTAATAAAATTAGGTATATAATTGAGTCTTTTTTATATTTTCTAAAATGATTCAAAAATTTTCCTCTTTAACAATCTTCTCTATTTATGGTCTTGTATATGATTAGTTCTGGCATTGATCAGCTTCAATTGCTTTTCATGAGTTACAAATTGCTGTCACATAATTGAAAGAGCAGGTGAGGCAATGGTTCTTCAAGAAAGGTGAAAAGAGGACTAATTGATGCAATTATTCTTAGCAAGTCAGAGTTTATCTGTAAAATGTTATTATGAAAATATTGCCCACTTAGATAGGCACTTTGCCCACTTAGGTAGGCAATTTGCCCACTTAGATAGGCAAAAAGATGCTAGTTTGAAGGCAGATACATAAAGCTAGCACAATATTGATTTTTTTAAGCCAATGCTGTGCAATATAAAGGTCACTAACTATATACTAACAGTTAATTATTTGAATAAGAATATATTATTAATACTGTGAACTAATATAATTACATCAACATTTGTTCTTTAAATGGGATGTCCTAGAGAATTAGGTAACTAAGTAAAGTTAAACGTTATCATCCATTCATAATATCCTAAAACTGATAATATCCAATATTAACTGGACTCATGTATTAAATTACTCTTTTGATTATTTATTCTGCAGAGAGCTAATAGCTTTGACCTCATTCACTTACCTTTGTGATGAAGCTCTCAAACAAGTAATCATTTTTTAATTTCTATAAGAAGTTTATAAGGTAATTAACTTTTTCGAATATCTATTAGATATTGTTAAATAAAAACTTACTATTTCATCTATGTTGTATGATACTAATAGGATTATAGGCAACTAGATGATCATGGTAGGTTTATCTTTATAGCTTATTAATACCATTTATCTAGGTATTGAGACTAACATATTTGGTATAGCTGTAAGTTAATAGTTTATTAATTTATTCCATTAATATGTTTTTTTGGGTTTCTTTTGAGACAGGGTCTCATTCTGTCACTCAAGCTGGAGTGCAATGGTGCCTCCACAGCTCACTCTAGTCTTGACTTCTGGAGGCAGGTGATTCTCCCACCTCAGCCTCCCTAGTAGCTTGGACTACAGGTGCGTATCACTCTGCTTGGCTAATTTTTTATTATTATTTTTTGTATTTTTTGTTGAGATGGCTTTTCACCATGTTGTCCAGGCTGGCTTGAACGCCTGAGTTCAAGCAATCTTCCCGCCTTGCCCTCCCAAAGTGCTTGGATTATAGGTGTGAGCCATTGTGCTCAGCCTATTAAGTTACTTTTTGCATTCTAGATTTTTTAATGATTTATTTTAAAATTAACTACCTAACTTCATTATTTTTTCCTAGAAGTTGTTAATGTTTACATGGAGAATCAATCAAGTAGAAAAAATGTTTTTTTATTTTATTTTTAAATTCAAGCCTTTGACAGAATGCTGAAATACAGGTCCTGGTTAGTACCTTGCCTAGAGCCTTTGCTCATTGATTATTGATGGTCATCTTTTGAAACAACTCTTTTAATAAAATCTTTATACAAAATAAAAATTATAGAAATACAGTATAGACAAGATTGTTTTGATTTTTAATAAGCCTAGCAGAAATAGACTACATCAATTTCTTGTTTCCTACCAAATTCTACTTTGGTGGTATCAACAAGTGTAATCTTGATAGTGCCTTCATAGTTTCTTTAGTTAAAAAATGATCTCTAAAATACAACGAATTTGTAGTTCTGTGTACTCTTCACTATTCTTTGCTACTTAAAATGTTATAGAAAAATGTTTGTGATTCATCCTGATTCACTAGTATTATTTAAATATCTCTTCTTTACATAAAAATAAAACTGATACTTCTTATCTGGACTGATTTGGGGAGCAATATTAAATCTCTAGACTGTAATGGTTTTATAATGGTTTTAAGACATTGAATGCTGACTGTGCCCTTTAAAAATGCATTTCCTACTCTTATCTTTGTACATATTTCAAAAAGTAAATTTCAAATTTCAAGAGCCATGAAATATGCATATAAAAACAGGTGTTTCTTGCCTGGCTTTGTCCTTGTGAAATACTACAAAGCTAATACACTTGATTTTTTCTCCAGCACACAGTAGTATGGGAATAATTAAATACAATGCCTGTCATCTGTTTCCTTCCCTGAATATAAAATCAGAAGTAGTAACTTGGCAAATAGTCTAAATAGCAGGATTATCCTTTATAACACAGATAATTTTCTCAGTGTGTTCTATTGACATTGTATATAAAATATGAGATACCAAAATTTTAGGCATTCCTTCATCATATCTAGTGATAAAATATACACTGGACATATATTTTAAATTTTAAAAAACTTTAATTCTCTGAGTAAGGCTTTTTTTAGATTGGCTTACATTTAGTTTAGATGAGATACATTTCAGTTTCTCATCTATAACCTATTTCCTCAGATTCAGTATATTATATTGCTATGTATTATTTTGTAGATGAGAGAAGTATTGAAGCTGAGGTTCTCAAGTAAACCTGAATGTTCTCTTCCCTTGGCTTTGGGGCATTATTCTACTGGATGCTCATTGCTGTAGCTTTGACATTACTAGAAATCATAATGCCAATGGATGCCAATATGTGTTCATGAAAATTATGGTTCTAAAAAAACATATTTGAGAAATTAAAAACAAACAAAATAAGACTCTCTGATACTTAATATGTTAATGTTGTAAATTTTGAGGATTTTCTTTGCGATAAGTGGTGAAGAAATTTATTCATAGCTTTTTTATTTTTTAACTTAATCTGGGCAGGTTTTCTATTGAAACCTCTTGGGAAATCTGTTTTATAGAATTGCCATTACATCATGTTACCTTGAAATTTGCTGTCAGGAACAGCAGTAAGAACGAAGAAGTAAAAGAAACCAAGAAAGTTGCATTCTCAATTATTGTTTTCTGCATCAATTGTCTAACATTTGTGTCCATAAAGAAAGCCGTGAGATTTTTTTAATACATCTGTATCAGTCTGTTTTCATGCTGCTGATAAACACATACTCGAGACTGGGAAGAAAGAGAGGTTTAATTGGACTTACAGTTCCACATGGCTGGGGAGGCCTCAGAATCATGGCAGAAGGTGAAACATACTTCTTACATGGCAGTGGCAAGAGAAAATGAGGAAGAAGCAAAAGCAGAAACCCCTGGCAAGTCCATCAGATCTCATAAGACTATTCACTATCAAACGAATAGCACCAGAAAGACCAGCCCCCATGATTCAATTACCTTCCTCCCACAACATGTGGGAATTCTGGGAGGTACAACTCAAGTTGAGATTTAGGTGGGGACACTGCCAAACCATATCATTCTGCCCCTGGCCCCTCCAAATCTAATGTCTGCACATTTTCAAAACCAACCATGCCTTCCCAAAAGTTCCCCAAACTCTCAACTAATTTTAGCATTAACTCAAAAGTCTACAGTTCAGAGTCTCATCTGAGACAAGGCAAGTCCCATCTGCCTATGAGCCTATAAAATCAAAAGTAGACTGGTTACTTCCTAGATACAATGGGGTTATAGGAATTGTGTAAATACAGCCATTCCACATTGGAGAAATTGGCCAAAACAAAAGGGTTAAAGGGCCCACTCAAGTCCAAAATCAGTGGGGCCATCAAATTTTCAAGCTTCAAAATGATCTCCTTTGACTCCAGGTCTCACATCCAGGTCATGCTGATGCAAGAGGTGGGTTCCCATGGTCTTGGGCAGCTCTGCCCCTGTGGCTTCGCAGGATATAGCCTTCCTCCTGGGTTCTTTCATAGGTTGTCAGGGTCTGTGGCTTTTCCAGGCACACAGTGCAAGCTGGCAGTGGATCCTCTATTTTGGGGTCTAGAGGAAGGCAGTCTTCTTCTCACAGCTCCACTAGGTAGTGCCTCAATAGGGACTCTGTGTGGAGGTTCTGACCCCACATCTCCCTTCCAGACTGCCCTAGCAAAGGTTCTGCATGAGGTCCCCACCCTTGCAGTAATCTTTTGCCTGGTCATCAGGCGTTTCCATATATCTTCTGAAATCTAGGTGGAGGTTCCCAAATCTCAATTCTTGACTTCTGTGCACTCACGGGCTTAATACCACATGGAAGCTACCAAGGCTTAAGGCTTCTGAAGCCACAGCGCGAGCTACACATTGGCCCCTTTCAGCCATGGCTGCTGTGGTTGGCACACAGGACACAAAATCACTAGGCTGCACACAGCATGAGGACCCTGGGCACAGCCCACAAAAACACTTTTTCCTCCTGGGCCTTTGGGTGATGGGAGGTCCTGCGGTGAAGGTCTCTGACATGGCCTGGAGACATTCCCCATGGTCTTGGGGATTATTAGGCTCATTGCGACTTATGCAAATTTCTGCAGCCAGCTTGAATTTCTCTCCAGAAAATGGGTTTTTCTTTTCTATTGCATAGTCAGGCCACAAATTTCCCAAACGTTTATGCTCTGCTTCTCTTATAACAGTGAATGCCTTTAACGGCACCTAAGTCACCTCTTGAATGATTTGCTGCTTAGAAATTTCTTCAGCCAGATACCCTAAATCATCTTTCTCAAGTTTAAAGTTCCACAGATCTCTAGGACAGGAGCAAAATGCCACAATTCTCTGCTAAAATGTAACAAGAGTCATCTTTGCTCCAGTTCCCAACAAGTTCCTCATCTCCATCTGACCACCTCAGCCTCAACCTTATTGTCCATATCACTATCAGCATTTTAGGCAAAGCCATTCAACAAACTTCTCGGAAGTTCCAAACTTTCCCACATTTTCCTGTCTTCTTCTGAGCCCTTCAAACTGTTCCAATCTCTGCCAGTTACCCAGTTCAAAAGTCGCTTCCACATTTTGGGGCATCTTTTCACCAACATCCCACTCTACTGGTACCAATTTACTGTATTAGTCCATTTCCATACTGCTGATAAAGGTATACCCAAGACTGGGAAGACAAAAAGAGGTTTAATTGGACTTACAGTTTCACATGGCTAGGGAGGACTCAGAATCTTGGTGGGAGGCAAATGGCACTTCTTATATGGCAGTGGCAAGAGAAAATGAAGAAGAAGCAAAAGCAGAAACTCCTGATAAACCCATCAGATCTCATGATACTTATTCACTATCATGAGAATAGGACAGGAAACAACAGGCTCCATGATTCAATTACCTCCCCCCGGCCCCTCCCACAGCACATGGGAATTCTGGGAGATACAATTCAAGCTGAGATTTGGATGGGAACATAGCCATATAATATCAGCAGCTGAAGATGTAACCTACTGGTACTAATTATTATGATTTTATTATCTTTACCAAATATGTCAAGACAATGTTCAGAATTTAACACTGAGGGCTACCACACTGTGTATCTGTTTTCTAAGACCTGCTTTTTTGAAGCAGTTCCATACAGGGTTCAAAGTACTAAAAAGTAAGAAATGTACTTGTGTTGGCTTTGATGTTGCTATCTTAACACCCTTTAATGACTCTACTTCTTGGAGATTGATCACTTTCAGGAATCTGATCTTGTAAAATCTTTAAGCCTATCTGCAACAGATTGCAATAAAAGACTGCCATGTCAAGAGGACAGACACTCTTCATTCCATTCCAATTGACCCTCTCCTCTGACTGTCATTTTATCTTGGAGATTTTTTTTATGAGCTGGCAATTCTTTAGGCCATAAAAGTTGTGTCTTCGAGAAAACCTGGGTTAAAAATATTATTCCAAATTTAGATAAAGGAAATATTGTCTTAGACAACAAATTAGATTGAATTGATTTGTGAACTAAAAGCAACATCAGTATGTCCTTCAATTTGTATATGTCATACACTTGAGCTCTGTCTTTAGTCATTTATTTCACTGATGACTTTCCCAATACCCCTTCCAGCTACTAGTACATTAATATGGTTCTGACATAGAGTAGACGAATAATGTTTTGAAATCAACGAGTGTTTCACTAAAGTAATTCATAAAAAATAAAGGTGAATTTAAAAAGCAGGGCTATATTTTATAGAATTATTTTTAAATTGAAAGGTTATATTCACATGTTTCACTCAACAGATAAAATTATATCTTTTTTTTTGTACGAGGTCTGTAATTTCTGAAAGACCCATTATGTTTTATAGATGTGAAGAAACTAGAGACAAATTTTTAAACTGTTTATTTAAAAAGATTGTAAAAAACAAAACAAAAAGGAAAAACAATAACTTTCTTAACTGTGCTTAGAAAACTTTCTTGTCATTATGTAGGACAGAAGCCCAAAGGTCATATTAAGCACATGAAAATAAGAGAGCTTACATTATTTAAAAATAAACAAAAAACTGCTTTGAACTAGAAATTGTCCAGAGTAGGGAAAATATTTCCTCAACTTTAAAGGTTATAATTTATAATTTTAAATACTTTTTCCACTCAAAATATAAGGTACATTATAATGTATACTTTTGAATTTCACTAAATATCTCTGTCTAGAAACATGTTCCTGTTCCATATGTAATAGTAACCACAGAAAGGACCTAGCCAATCACTAAGAGGACCTTCAAAAAGTCCTGATGATCCCTCACTGGCATAGCAGATACTGTTTTCATTCCATAGAGTGAAGTCTATTGGGATTCTCAGCTTTCCTGTGATTGCACACTAAATAATGGTGAAAATGATGTTGGAATTAACAGTTATCCAATTGTTTTAAAACGTTTTCTGAGACAAGGTCTCAATCTCTTGTCCAGGCTGGTTGGCAGTGGTCACCTCAGCTCACGGTATCTTCTGCCTCCCAGGATCAAGCAATTCTTGTGCCTCAGCCTCCTGAGTAGCTGGGACTATAGGCATACACCAATACACTTGGCTAATTTTTGTATTTTTTGTAGAGATGTGATCTGCTATTGGCCAGGCTGGTCTCATACTCCTAGACTCAAGCAACCCACCTTCCTCAGACTCCCAAAGTGCTGAGATTATAGGCATGAGTCACCACACCCAGCCAATCTGTCTGATTTTAATGCCAATTATAGAATACACATTTAAAAATAACATAATGGGGATTTTCTGAGAGGAAAAACAAAAATAACACTTGTTTAAAAAGGCATGCTTAAGTGAGACAGAAGAGGACAAATATTACTGTGAACCAGTCTATGCAGACATCATAACAGGTCTAGCCTCTACCAATTCTAGAGCAGTGGCAGCCTGTAGAAGAGAGAGGAAGGCAGCACCCTCTATTACCCCCAGGTGCCATTTGCCCTTTATAAGCCATTGTCTTTTGTTACTTCATTAGATCATCAGATTTCAACGTTGCTGCGATGAATTCTTTATGTAAGAAGCAAACGTTACAAAACAAGAAGCAAGAGTGATAGTACAGGCTACTAATGGCAAATAATGTTGATTCTTATTTTACCATAATTTGGCTTCAGTTCCAGATTTCTTAGTTGTTGTTTAAAATGAACATTATGCTGTAATGTGAAGTACCCCTGGGAAAACCTATTTCCCAATAGTCTAGTAGTGAGTGGCATTTACTGTCTGGTGCATTTGCCAAGGTCCAAGAGCGGTTTCTCAGCATTACAGGTTCAGATCCTTGATTTCTCAGTATATATAAACCAAATATATATCTTACAGGTAAACTCATAATATCCTAGGTTATGAAATTGCTTTGTAAAATTAATAATGATGTATGTATCTTTCATAGACTTTCATAGAAGATAGGGAATAGTCCTATCTTCTTGTTAGCTCATTTTCTTTCCATGAAGAAATAATCATCAAATAACTTATTAATTTCCAGTGAGGAATGACTACTGAATAACAGGCATACTCTAGGTCTACATAAATGATGACAAATATATTATTTTCCTATAGAAAATCTATCTGGAGAGCTATGTAATAATCAGGGGGTTTTGAGCATAATATTAGAAAACTGAGAGAAAAATCAGATATTTTAGAAGACAAAATGCTAAAATAGCCTGATTCATCCATCTTACTGTATGAATAGTCTTACCAATGAGGCACCAAGTCCTCCATGTTTATAATCTCTATGTTTCTTCACACAAATCTGATCTTAACAATTGGGTCAGGATGTTTGAGGTTTTTGGGAGAGCCACCTCCCACTACAAAGCTGAGAGAATGGGCACTGTCAACATTTCCTTCTGTGACTGGTTTGCCATGACTCACCAAAATCTTATCCCAGCTACATTATGGTTAAAGCCCCTAGGTATTTCCTTCCATTTAGTTAGGTTACTGTCAAGTTTTTTCTTTTTTCAGGTCTGAGATTCAGTTTGTTCCTTTATGACATAAAATTCTTAACATTTTAAAATAGGGGATTACTTTGTGTGTGTGGATTTAGAAATATGGGCTTAAAAGCACCTCCCCACCCTATATTTGCTTCATTTCAAAACTTTTAGAAGGATTTGGACACTCGAAAGGCCATGTGTTTCTGTACCCTTCGTGTCATTTACTGCAGTATTGACACAGTAGATGCTAAAACATGTTTGTTCATTCACTTCATAAATATATATTAAATCACTTTTCATGTTCAAAGCACTATATCAGCTTTAGAAATATAGAGGAATAACACACATAGACCATTATATCATAAAATTTCTGTCTAATAATATTATTAGAATTTGCTGTGAATATTTTTCAGGAAATTTTCACGTGCTTTTCATTTCATTCATTCATTACCGAAAACAAAAGCAAAAAAACAAGTCAATCACTCAGTCCAAGTTATTAGGGAAAATGTTAGAAATGTTTCAATTGAAACTGTAGTATAGGTACTGAATCAGTCTATATGCTGTATATTTTGCTTAAATTCACAGAACTACATGTAATGCTTATATTTTGTATTCTGCTTATAAAGATAGCAGTAATTTCTAACATCTGTTGGCAATTTTTAATATTAGGGTTAATTCTGGAAAACCTGGATATTTTTCCTAAAATTTTATCTTCAAATATCTAGGTATTTGAATTATAGATGAAATATTTTTATTTTTATTTTTTTGAGATGGAGTCTCGCACTGTCACCAGGCTGGAGTGCAGTGGCCTGATCTCAGCTCACTGCAGCCTCCGCCTCCAGGTTCATGTGATTCTCCAACCTCAGCTTCCTGAGTAGCTGAGACTGCAGGCACGTGCTACAACACCTGGCTAATTTTTTGCATTTTTTATAGGGACAAGGTTTTACTATGTTAGCCAGGATGGTCTCAATTTCCTGACCTCGTGATCCGCCCACCTCTGCCTCCCAAAATGCTCAGATTACAGGTGTGAGCCACTGTACCTGACCAGATCAAATACGTTTTTATGTACTTTATTAGGACTGTAGATGCAACTACATAGTAAAAATTATGTTAATCTTGGGCCCCAGGTATTTCAGTCATATCATTTGAATTGTATTTCATTTGTATTTCATTCCTACATTCTATTGGGAATTTGATTGAATTTACATTCAAGCATTGCTTGGAAAACTCTAAACTACACAGAATAAATCAAGCTAAGAATACATTTGAAGTAGAATTCTTTATAGAAACTCCTATTTAAGGAAAGTTAAAATGCTTTGAAGCTGATAAACTGAAGATAGCATCCAGTTACTAAAACTGCCGTGTTCCCCAAGATATATGGAAACATAAATGCCATATTTTTCCCTACCAGTATTTCTTTTTGTTAATTTTGGAGGAGAAAAACCCACAGGTTTTCCTTGGTGAAAAAGTAAATTCTTCAAGTTTACTAGTGCTGTATCATTATAAAAATTGACTCTCTCTTTCCATATTTCTTTCTCTCTCCGTGTACATATGTTTGGTTCATATTTGGCTTAAGTAGACAAATTCTTCATAGATGAGGATTATGTAATTGTCACTGCTCTTCATTAAAGGAAGAAGAAAGACAGATTTTGATTTATTTTTGCATGTCATCTACTCACTGCCTATGTATTTGACAATGTGATTGAAGGCAGAGCTCAATAAATTAGCAACATTTTAAAAACAAAATGATAGAATTGTTTACAGGTAATCTGATAGTTCTTTAAGTCTCCAAAAGCCAACCATCTTGCATTTCAATTCAGAATTTTCTCTTTTAGAAAATACTATATTAACTGAAACTGAGTAAATGGTGGCAGTAGGTAAGGAGGATGAAGCTAATAATAATCAAGCAGTGTTTGTACAAATAATACAAAACAAACATTTTATTGCATTATACAATTAAATTTTTGCATAAGATATGAAAGTATATTACATTACATATTTTTGTTTTTAAATCTTGTCAGTTAAAGGGACCACATTTATATGACTGCTGACATTTTGAACTGGCACTTCTTTTTATAGGATATTTAAAATTCTGGGTCCTAGCCAATTAATTACAAATCACTGGAGGTCTGGGCTTATCAACCTGTATTCATCATCTCCTTTATTTACTATTCCACCTTTATTGCAAATCTCTATGGCAATAACCATTCATAAGTCAAAATCCATGTATCTGATAGGTGATCTATTAGAGTAAATCTACTAAAACATCTGTAATGGACAGTTATCATTAAGATGAGATAGAATATTTCCTATTTGGAAGTTTTACAGTCAAAGAGAAGTGGCAAAACAATAGTAAAGGAGTTTGTAGAGTGAATTCAAGTGGAGATGGGGGAGTAAAGAAACAGTATAGGGGTAGAAAGGTATTACATTGAACTTCTGATCTCAGTTTCCAGATAGGGAGACTGAGAAATATTATATCATTTATTATAATATAGCTATGGTTTGAATATTTGTGTACTCCTCAAATTTATATGATGAAATTCTAACACCCAAGGTGACAGTATTAGGCATGAGGGCTTTGAGTGTAATAGATCTATTAATGCCCTACCCTCTTCTATCATGCAATAACACAGCAAAAAATCCCCATTTGTGAACCAGAAAACAGGTCCTTACCAGACATGGAATCTGCCAGGAACTTAATCTTGGACTTCCCAATTTCTAAAACTGTAAGAAATAAACTTATATTGTTATAAGCTACCCAGTGTATTGCATTTTGTTAAAGCAGCCCCAATGGACGAAGGCAAATATCAACTTGATTTGGATTATACAAGCACAATGGATGCACCAAACAAAATAACAAAGCGTAGTAACATTAGATGTAACTACAGGAACTTAATGGATCTATCTGAACTATTTGTATAATTAATCTCATTTATACAATTTTCTCCATATAATTGGAAATATCTTTAATAAAAAATTACCATTTCCATGGTTAGTGCACACTGAGAGATCTTGAATAGGCATTATGTTTAGTTAAGTGAATATCCTTAAAGAGAGCTATGTTTGGTTAAGAGAGGAATCACTTAGGATATGTATCGAAAGCAGGAAATTCTGGAATTAAAAACATATTTTAAATTTACATTTTTAAAATTTTCTTGAGAATTGAAAGAAGCAATCAAAATATATAATGGCAAAGAGCTTAATATTCTTGTGGCATTTATTTAAAGTTTAAGATGAGTAAGCGCCAGAAGTTTTATCAGAGAAGCATCTTAATTTCTTAATGTAGGAGTATATAATTGTACATAGATGCCATACTATCTACTCATATTTTGTGAGTTTACTACTTGGTATATGATAACCATTAGCTAGAGAAATTGTGAATTTGGAAATTAAAATAGTTGGGAAGATTTGTTTTTGAGCATGCAACATTTTCATAGCATTTCCACTATTTCCTGATTTAGTCAGTCACTGAAAATTTAAGTTCATTTCTCATAATGTGGGGGATTGTTATTTTATATCTTTATAGCTATATTTATATTTATATATATAATAATGATGAGTCCCCAATATGGCCACCACATGGCGAGGTTTTAGAGCATTCCTCTTTCAGAAGAAAAGGATATTCCTGTGTATGTCTAGAAAGACCTCCACTATGGCTTATCTCCTCTAGCAAGGGACACTGGAGAATGCTTCGCATAAAGAGTCATGAATACCCAGGCATCTAATTGTGCAGAAAACAATGCAAAATTAGAATGAATCTACTAGCTAGGATAATTGTTTTCCCTCTTGCCTGATTAAAATTTGACATTTTACAGAGTATTTCTTAATCTACTCAATTGTTGAGACTTTTTCTTAATGTTATTATGAATATATTTTCAATTTTAGTTTTTGCTGACTGTTTAATAAGGTAAAACACAATGTTGTTTATGGTTTCAAAACAAAATTATTCAGAAAATTCATAATTTAACTTTAGCAAAAAAGAGATTGCATACATTTAGAAGCATTTTTTCTTTGGGGAATTAGTTGAATAAAGTCTTGGCATATTTATTGATTGGTTCTTTAAATCTATGATATTATATATCTTTGTGTTGTACATTTTGGAATAAATCCATATTTAAAAATTAAAATAAAATTTACATTGTTAATTAGAACGTTATTAAATATACAGAAAAATAACAAGTTTTTACAAAAAAGGAGGACTAAAATTAATTTGATGATCAGTTTGTCATTATTTGACATTAACCTGATTCTACCATTTTAATTTTATACTGTGCAAATGTTTCAGCAAAAGTCATTTATCCTCTTTGAAAAGTCATTAACTGACTTTTTGTTAATAGTGAAAAAATCTCTTGTACCTTTAATTAAATAAATATGTCATTTTAACATCATTATCCAGGGAAAACACTGTTCTTACTGATGATTAGACTTAAAGAATGATGTTTTTGTTTGTTCGCTTTTTTAAATATATATTTTACTGCATTTTAGATTTTGGTGTACATGTGAAGAACATGCAAGATTGTTGCATAGGTACATACATGCCAATGTGGTTTGCTGCCTTCCTCCCCATCACCTATATCTGGCATTTCTCCCCATGTTATCCCCCCCCAACTCCCCACTCCCTGGTGTCCCTCCCCTAGTTCCCCCCAACAGACCCCAGTGTGTGATGCTCCCCTCCCTGTGTCCATGGCTTCTCATTGTTCAACACCCGCCTATGAGTGAGAACATATGGGGTTTGACTTTCTGTTCTTGTGTCAGTTTGCTGAGAATGATGGTCTCCAGGTTCATCCATGTCCCTACAAAGGACACGATCTCATTATTTTTTTGGCTGCATAGTATTCCATGGTGTGTATGTACCACATTTTCCCTGTCCAGTCTATGGGCATTTGGGTTGGTTCCAAGTCTTTGCTATTGTAAACAGTGCTGCAGTGAATGTTCATGTGCATGTGTCCATGAACATGTGTCCATGTGCATGTGTCTATAAATAGAACGATTTATAATCCTTTGGATATATAGCCAGTAATGGGATTGCTGGGTCAAATGGAATTTCTATTTCTAGGTCCTTGAGGAATCGCCACACTGTCTTCCCCAATGGTTGAACTAGTTTACGCTCCCACCAACAGTGTAAAAGTGTTCCTATTTCTCCACGTCCCCTCCAGCATCTGTTGTCTCTCGATTTTTTAATGATCACCATTCTAACTGATGTGAAATGGTATCTCAATGTGCTTTTGATTTGCATTTCTCTAATGACCTGTGATGATGAGCACTTTTTCATGTTTGTTTGCCTCATATGTGTCTTCTTTTGAAGTGTCTCTTCATATCTTTCGCCCACTTTTGAATGGGCTTGTTTGTTTTTTTCTCGTAAGTCTGTTTTAGATTTTTGTAGATTCTGGATATTAGCCTTTTGTCAGATGGGTAGATTGCGAAAACTTTTTCCCATCCTCTTGGTTCCTGATTCACTCTCTTGATTGTTTCTTTTGCTGTGCAGAAGCTCTGGAGTTTGATTAGGTCCCGTTTTTCTATTTTGACTTTTGTTGCCAATGCTTTTGTTGTTTTAGTCATGAAGCCCTTTCCTATGCCTATGTCCTGAATGAATTTGCCTAGATTTTCTTCTAGGATTTTTATGGTGTTAGGTCTTATGTTTAAGTCTTTAATCCACCTGGAGTTAATTTTAGTGTAAGGTGTCAGGAAGGCGTCCAGTTTCTGCATGTGGCTAGCCAGTTTTCCCAACGCCATCTGTTAAACAGGGAATGATGTTTTTTCATTTAACTAGGGTATCCTTTTGAAGATACTTTACCACCGTTTTTCCCTTTCAAAGCTTATCATACCAAACAAAATTCACAAACAGTAAATAATTCTTTTTGTTTGTTTATTATTTTCCTTAGAAATTTTATTTCATGATTAAATTTTAATTGCTTCTAAGTTTTCTGTGTATTGTTGTTATTAGAATAGTTTTGATAAATCAAAACTTGGCTACTTTTCATGAAGTGTTTCCTTTATCTTATGCTTTGATTTGTTCATTTTCTCATCCCTTCTTTCTGCTTTCTCCCTCATGCATTACATTTTCTATCTTAATCTCATTATTTCCCCTTCACTCTCCCTAGTTATGCAGCACATTATGATGTTAGGCAGAAAAATTGTAAAATATTTGATATACTTAAAAATTTTATATGGGGTGCACACATTTTATGATGAAGTCATTTTCGTGTGTGTGTGTGTGTGTATGTGTGTGTAAGAGAGAGAGAGAGAGAGAGAGAGAGAAAGAGAGAGAGAGAGAGCTTTTTCTGTTGCTGTTTCTTCTCCCTAAAATTTTTTTGATTTTTATTTTGAAATTAAATGCTTTAAAAATATTTAAACTTTTGAAAAGAATGATCAGAAATTCAAATTCCAAGAGCTATATTTGTTTTCTATTCTTGCACTATGTGTAAAGAAATTCCAAAGCTATTGGTGTTCAAATAATGGTTGAATAAGTAGAAGTTGATAGTTCTCTACCATAGCATACACCTTCAAAGAGGGATAGTATATAATCACAGTAAGAGACATTCTAGCATCAGGGAAGATAATCTAAAGGATTAATACTCATTTCACTCTTGTTCTTCAGTTTGAGGTGTAGAAAGCCTGCTTTCCAGGTGGCTGATCAGTGAAAAATTGTGCAGAAGACAGTAGAGTGAATAGTCAGTCTGTTGAGAGTATGGGAGGTCTTCACAGTCAAATGACCTTGGAGAAAAGCAGCAGTGTTTACTTTCTCAGAGCTTTGTAAGAATGCAGAATATCAAGTAAATTTCCATTAAAATCAATACAGAAGACACATTTTCTTAACATTTTATATCCCTTTATTTGAATTATGCTAATACTGTACTCAGATTATCTTTCTTTCTTTTCCTGTACAGTAATTTTATAAGTGAATTATTTTTTGTTTTTGAGAACAAGTTTCACTCTGTCACCCAGGCTGGAGGGCAGTTGCATGGTGTTGGCTCACCACAACCTCTGCCTTCTGGATTCAAGTGATTCTCCTGCCTCAGCCTCCAGAGTAGCTGGAACTACAGGCACTCACCACCACACCTGGCTATTGTTAGTAGAGATACGGTTTCACCATATTGGCGAGGCTGGTCTCAAACTTCTGACCTTGTGATCCTCCCACCGTGGCTTCCCAAAGTGCTGGGATTACAGGCATCAGCCAATGCACTCAGCCCTTTTCCTGCAGTTTTGTAGGCATTTCCAGAATCTTCTTCCTAGAAAACTGAAGTGGTAAGTCAAACATTTTTAGGCAATATTTAAAAAGACATCATAGATCAAAACGAGGCAGAGACTCAATAAAAAAAAGAAAACTCCAGGCCAATATCCATGATAAACATGGATGCAAAAATCTTCAATAAAATACTGGCAAACTGATTGCAACAGCATGTCAAAAAGCTTATCCATCACAATCAAGTAGGCTTCATCCAAGGATGCAAGGCTGGTTCAACATACACAAGTCTATAAATGTAATCCATCACATAAATAGAACTAAAGACAGAACCCACATGATTATCTCAGTAGATGCAGAGAAGGCCTTTGACAAAATTCAACAGCCCTTTATGCTAAGAACTCTCAATAAACTAGGTATCGATGGAATGTATCACAAAATAATAAAAGCTATTTATGACAAACCCACAGCTAGTATCATACTGAACAGGCATTCCCTTTGAAATCTGGCACTAGACAAAGATGCCCTCTCTCACAACTCCTATTCAATATAGTATTGGAAGTTCTAGCCAGAGCAATCAGGCAAGAAAGAGAAATAAACAATATTCAATTAGGAAAGGAGGAATAAAATTGTCTCTATTTGCAGAAAACATTATTGTATATTTAGAAGACCCATTGTCTCAGCCCAAAATCTCCTTAAACTGATAACCACTTCAGCAAAGTCTCAGGATACAAAATCAATGTGCAGAAATCACAAGCATTCCTATACGCCAATAACAGAATAACGGAGAGCCAAATCAAAAGTGAACTCCCATTCACAGTTGCTACAAAGAGAATAAAATACTTGGAATACAAATAACAGAGGATGTAAAGGACATTTTCAAGGAGAACTACAAACCACTGCTCAACGAAATAAGAGAGGACACAAACAGATGGAAAAGCATTCCATGCTCATGGTTAGGAAGAAAAAATATCACGAAAATGGTCATACTGCCCAAAATAATTTATAGATTCAATGCTATCCCCATCAAGCTACCAATGACCTTCTTCACAGAACTAGAAAAAAACACTTTAAACTTCCTATGAAAGCAAAAGAGAGCCTACATAGCCAAACCAATCCTAAGCAAAAAGAACAAAGCTGGAGGCATCACACTACCGGACTTCAAACTATACTACAAGGCTGTTTACAGTAATCAAAACAGCATGGTAGTGGTACCAAAACAGAGATATATACCAATGGAACAAAACAGAGGCCTCAGAATAAACACCACAAATCTACAACCATTTGATCTTTGGCAAATCTGACAAAAATAAGTAATGGGGAATGGATTCCCTGTTTAATAAATGGTTTTGGGATAACTGGCTAGCCATGTGCAGAAAGCAGAAGCTGGACCCCTTCCTGACACTTTACACTAAAATTAACTCCAGATGGATTAAAGACTTAAACATAAGACCTAACACCATAAAAACCTTAGAAGAAAACCTAGGCAAAACCGTTAGGACATAGGCATAGGCAAGGACTTCATGACTAAAACACCAAAAGCAATGGCAACAAAA